>JAZHEH010002836.1:1800000-1959500 GCA_036589455.1 Ateles fusciceps
AGACTATTCTCTACTAGTACTTTTTGGTCTACTGTTTTTTCTCTTTCTTTAACATAGGCTTTCTGGGTGAGTAATCTGTGAGGCAGACAGCCATGTCACTACTTTCTTACACAAATTACTGCACACACAGTGAATGGTATACTCTGGGGCCTCTTCTGGCTTCTTACCTTTTCTACTTCCACAATAGTTCTACTTCCACAATAGTGTCCTAAGTATGAAGGGACTTTGTTATGTGTACATGTATTTGATACCCAAGGCCCTATTCTTTAGCTAGGATTTTAAAGCTGGTTCATGCTTCTGTGTTATGTGAAGAAATAAGCAAGAATGGACCTACGTGGTTTTTGTACTCTGCAGGGTGCAGAAAGGAAGGAAGTGTTCTGATAGAAGCCGTCCTGGGTCTGGACACCTTCCATTCCACCAGGGTTGTTGTCCTTGAAGAGTATTATATTAAACTTTCTTTAATCCAATTCCCCTGGTTGCTTTTCTAATCATCTAAGTTTTAATAAATATAATTTCCCTTGTTTGTTCTGCCTGTAAAATACATTTTTAACAATTGTTTGAGTTTTACAGCTTAAATATTTATTTTGGCCTATTCTTTCTACCAAATTTTAAACTTTGCTTAAATTATCACCTTTTCTGGAACTTACATGTTGGTTCCTGCGGATTTTAAAAGAGAATAAGAACATAGTAAACATGGACTAATTTGCAGAATGCCAGTTGATATTATAACTTTTTATACATAATTTTTTTTCTTCCTTCCTAACATGATCGTAAGCTTCATGTGGGTAATCATCAATCATATTTTATATATATTTTTTGTATCCAGCACTAGTACCTAATAGGGCCATGGAGATAGTAGACACTCAATAAATATTTGCTGGCTTTTTGGTTCAGAAACACAATCAACCAGTGTTGAAAATGAACTTTTCATAACCTTCATCTTCAAATAAATCATACTAATTTACTGAACTTAGAATTTAACCAACCCTCACTTTTTTATTGCTTCCTAGAACAAACTTTTGGTTTTCTCCACTTCTCCAAATTTGAATGAAATCCTGTTGGTTTGATCTTGACTGTTATTTAGATCTCCACATGTTAATAGGAACAAAGTGTTAACTTGCCCTAGTTACTATTAATAATGATTTCATCTAGTACCATACAGCTAGGAAATCATGAATAGTCTTGTCCCTTGAATTTATAATAAATACATTAAAACCATTCTATGTTCTCTATAAAGGCTTATCTGTAATTTTTAGAGATCAGAGTAAACTACAGGCTCTTTGGGGTATCTGTATACTTTAAAAATTTTTGATTATGGAAGTTACTTAAAAATGCATCTTATTGCTAATAAATAAAAGTATAATAATGAATCCTGGAAGGAAAAATTGGAGATGAATTTAGAATGTTGTCTATGCAATTGAAATTTTGAGTTAACAATTTAGGGAGTATTAAGGCAAATCACTTGAAAAGTCCACATGAAATTCATATCAAATAATTGTTAGGAAATAGAAAAAGTATATTAATATATATGACATCTTCATGAAACTAAGTCATTTTTTATCTATTCGGAGTTTCAGAATGGGGGACAAGATTTAAACTTCAGAATCTGAAGAAGCTTTTTAAAAAGCAAAAAAAGTTTGCATGAAAATTTTATTTAACTTAAAGTTGAATCAATATGAAATAATATTCATTGCAAGTCAAATCATAAATATTGTAAAGCCTCTGCTAATTCTGTGCTTGCTGCCATAAAGTATACATGAAAAATAAAAGAAAAAGGCAAATATTTGTTCTCATACTTTATTCCAATTAAAGGGAAAAAATTTTAAACAATAAAATGTTAAATAATAAAAAACATCCCTCAAGATTAAGACAGAAGACATATCACAGGGCAATATTTATTTGCAAACATATTCTTTGATCTAGTCCTGTGTTTAACCATGTGTCATTCCTTTCTTTTTTTATCTCCCTCCCTTCTCTCCCCAAACATGGCTATATACTACTTCCTAAGCCTCCATCATCATCCTGTGCTGAAATAATTAAGGATTTAAAGCAATGATGCCAGCCTAGTTCAACTCCCAAACATGGAGCTCAGATTAGAGCCTGTTTGAAAAGACGAGTCGCCTTAGTGCTGGTGACTTTAAATTCAGAAGTTGCCTATGAGGAATGTGGAGAGTGACTAAATCTGACAGTTTGTTTATTCCTTATGAAAACACTAGGTGTCAGGACAGTGGTTCAGTGGAAATGACTCTCACACATTCCTTTAAGTAGGAAGAAGAGAGACATGCTGGTTCCTTCTATGTCTTGTTAGAGATATGCGTAAGAGTCCCTGGGAGGCAAAAAAGGGGTCACACAGAACACAGGAGTCTCCGCTCACAGTTTTATTAATTTGAGGAAGAATGGGTTGGGAGAAAAACTAAAAACTTCCAGGAATCAAGAGTCATAGGGAAAAAAGGCACACTTTATCTAGAAAACTGGGGCTTATTGGATGAGTGTTAAAAGAATTGGCAAGGAAGAGACAGGCTTTGCGGGCCGGAAGTGAACCATTGTGTATTCCTTATGGTCCCAAACCTGGTGAATGACCTTTCTTCTCTCTTTCTATAGTGTTTGTCCCTAACGTACCTTTGAGCAGGCACCAGCCTACTTTAGCAAATTGTGTTTATTCTGGATTTGTGGGGTGGGGCTTATATAATGATTACACTTTGGGTGGAGCATCTGAGGAAACAATGTTCCTTGATTTAAAGTTCTGGAATTCAAGCAATTTAGCTTGTTCTTTCAGCTAGAAACAGAAGTAGGGAATATTTCCTAGGTTCTATGTCTTCCTACTATTTTTCACTTCTATTTATTTGTATTTTTATTTGTATTCTGTTTGACTTTATTTAGGTTTTAATGTTGTAAATGACCTCAACATCTCTTAGGGAGTGGAAGCTAAATATAATATGATACATTTTCTTTTCTTTTTTTGTGTGTAATAAGTTGCATGGTATCATAACTAATCTGAAAAGTTAAACAAATGTCTTTGAGGAAAGAAAACTGAGATTATACTATAATCATTTGGTTAATATTCTGGTTGCTCAGGCAAAAATCTTAGTCATGTTTGCATCCTTTCTTTTACTCACACCCCCCATCCAAATCATCAGCAAAGCTCCAGGCTTTAATCCCAAATATCTCCCAAATCAACGTTTCTCACCACCTCCAGCAAAATCATTCTTGTCCATGCCTTGAAAGAAAGTTGGGATTTGCAATGGTCTTCTAACTTATCACCTTCATTTTACTCTGCCTCTTCCCCATTCTCAACCCATAGCCAGAATGGTCCTTTTATAACCTAAAGGATCATACGATTTTTTCATGTTTCTAATTGCTCTTAGAATAAAAACTGAAATGCTTATTATGGCCCATGAGGCTAGGGCTGAAACCACATTCATCTGAGTTAACCAGCTACCACTCCCCACCTTGATTCTTCTGCACTCATTGAATATGACAACATACATCTACCTTGGAACATCAAGATTTCACCCTTTTCCCCAAATATCTGCATGACTTCGTCCTTCACCTCCTTCAGCTCTGTGCTAAATGTAATCTCCACAGTGCCTTTCATGATCATCTGATATCTGATATCACCATACTCCCCTCCTTGCCAAGGCACACTGCCTCCTCTACATTTCTCCTAGCACTTACTACCACTTCACTGTATTTGTTAGTCTCCCTTGTTAGCAATGTTTGCAGAGATCTTTCTCACTGACTTATCCCTAGATACTAGTCAGTTTCTGACACAGTGTGTGTTTCAACAAACATTTGTTGACTAAACGTTGAGTAAGTTAATAATCAGGGTTAGTCTTCTACATAGGAAAAGTAGATGTAACCACTGAGAGGTTCGAAAGTTGAGTCTACTCTCTCCTTGTTTACACACCTATTTTCTCCAAGTCTTACTACTATGAGCTTGCATTCCACAGTTAAAAGAGTAACCGGGTGTTCCAGGTTCTTGGCCCCTCCCGCCCCAGGAATGGGGGGAAGAGACCCTGGAGGTGTGGTGGGCTCCTTCAAGTAAATATCAGACCCAAAGAGTTTTGCAGAAAAGGGATTTATTAGGCAGAGAGAGAGAGAGAGAGAGAGAGCGCAAGTGAGAACAAGAGCAAGAGCCACAGAGAGAGAGACAGAGAGAAGTAGGGAAAGAGATAAGAGGGGAACTCCTATGCTGTCATGGGAGGGGATCCAGAGATGAAGTCTGCACAGGTAAGGGGCAGGGGCAGCGGGACTTTTAATCTGGGAGTTACTCCCTCCCCATTCAAGTTCTCGTCCACTGAGAGGAGTTCTCCCAAACTTCCTCTGGAGTGATTGATTTTTTGACTCTGATGCTGGATTGGTTGCCCAGCCCACAGTCCTCCCATAGCTTTTCACGGTCTTTCTAAACAAAGGGAGCTCACGGGAGTCTACCTTTCCCATGCATGGGAAAGTTAGACAAAGAACTCTAGGCTCCCGGATGGAGACGTGAAAGAAGGGCGGTTCAGGCATGTCGCTGGGAAGTTCTTGCCTTTGAAACCACGCCCCTTGTTGAGCGGGGAAAGAGAAGTTAATACATTCCCTGAAAAGGAAAAATTAAATACGAGTTAGCTGTAGTTGTTGTTAGGAAAGGGTCCTGGACTTCTTGTAGGACAGCCATGGGACTTGCGACCAGTTGGTAAAAGTCATAATTCATATCCAGATCTGATATATAAGCTCATTACTCCATCATAGTCTACAATTTTGCCTAAGGCTAGTCATGGAAAAAATATTCCCCTTTGTATACAAAATTATTGGCCTATTTCTTTCTCTAATGCATCAAAAGTTATGACTATACACATACCCTAATTACTGGGATTATACACACTGAGATCATACCCAATGGGACAGATACAATCTTTCTCCAACTGTGGCTATGGTAATCGTTTCTTTTCCTGGCCACATCATTTTTGACTTCTGGTTTGCTGACTCATTTCCTGTGTTTCATGTTGTTCTTTTCTATAATGCTTTCTCACGTCATGGAGTTTTACATTAATTGGAGAATATTTTTATTTGTATAATGGTAGACCACTAGAAGTTCAGATTTTAAATACAGAGCTATTTATAGTGACTATCACTATAGATTCAGTCATGTGTCTTCTAAATTGCCCAGACTTTGAGGTTTTTGAAAACACTGGTGCATGTTTTTCCTTAACTATAATATAAAATGGCAATAATAATGTCTATCTAAGAGGACTGTAGTGAAACTTAAATTAAGTAATACCCACAGAGCTTATAGAAGGGTAGCTGGCACAAGGTAAGCCATCTATTAATGTTAATTCCTATTGTTTACTTTAGTAGTAAGGTGACATTGTCTGTGTCCTTTGTTTTTCTTCTCTGTATTTGAGGATGTATGTGTGTTGGGGAGAAAGGGTGAGACTCCATTCTGCTTTTTGGCTGGAAAAGCAATATCTGTATTGAATCCAATCAACAAAATGATTCCTTTTTTGGGAAATTATGATTTTCATGGCATTTCTCTTATAACAATATTGACTAGAGAGCTCATATTGAGTGCTGCCTCAAGCCTTTTGGATTTTCATTTTAGTTTACATTTTCTGTCTGCTATGCTGCATTTGTTTATAGGATTCAGTTTAGCTTCACAGATGTTCACTGATCAGCTGCTATTGATTGGATGCTAGGGTGCAATGGTGATTCATATAATACTCCCACCTCAGATATCTCGTAGCATCCTGGGGTTTTGCTTTTTGCCACATCTTTCTCAAGTCTGTGAACCAGGAGACTGCATCATTCTAACCTGGAAAAATCAGTGCCAGCTTATTGCTGGATTTGGCTCAAATCAGCAAACCATCCTCATCTAAACCCACGTAGTTCCTAATGACATCAGTGGGAATTTTGAGGGTGTATCTGAGAAGAATTTTGTTCACTCTTTGAATTCTTTCTAAGTATAAGCATATGTACCCAGGAAGTTTCATGCTTATCTGTTCTTCCTCAGGCTTCAACATGCCAGCCACCTACTGCTGTGGAACTGGTGAGAACACTTGAGACACATGGTTCTTCAGAATGAGATAAAGAGCTAGAAGAAATTTATAAATTATTAGATCTAAAAGGAACCCATGGAGATTATCCAGCTGCCAGATTCTGGAATCTAGCTTAAACCAAGCATTTGACTGATGAGTTACATTAACGAGGTTATAACAGATTACTCAAGGATGGCCTCTGACATCTCAAGGGTCACCAGCTGGTTGTGGTTTAGGCAGAACTAAGAGTTGCATCTTCTTTTAACACAGTTTTCCGTAACTGTGGAGTGTCTGAGTACTTCAGTTCTCAACTTCTGGATGCTATCAGCTATTATTCTATTTATCTTACAAGTCTCAATATTAGCAACATGACTTCCTTAAAGGCCTGAGTTGCTGAAGAATTAGGAAAATGATTTAATTTGCCATGAAAAAGATGTGACTATTAACACCTCTTAGGGAATTTCTTTCTCCTATTAGGCTTTCACAAATGTAAAATGCATTCATTATTCAAATATACTATGTGAAGGTGCTTGGGAATTAGCATCCTTAAATTCTATGTCATTGCCCTAGGTCTCTCTATGCAGTGCTGGGATTCTATGCAGTCTCTGGTAGGGAGAGAAAAGAGATGGGAGTTATGGAATGGTCAATGGGTGAAGAGCTACTTCTTTTGCAATTAAGATTCAAAAAACAAGATGGAACAGCTTCCTGTTTTATATTTTGCCCAGTTAATTACATATGTGCTCAAATCATAATCTAACAGTACCTATAGAATTTTTTAGAAGGGAGGGAGCCTTAGAGACCATTAAGTCAAAAGCTGGAGGAAAGTAGACTAACTGAATATCATCCCCTGTAGGAAGATAAGATGCTAATTTTTAGAGGCACTCAGCCTCTAAAATCAATTTTTCTTAACATTGAGAATTATTGAGTGGCTGGAAAAGCATCTTACTCTATGAAATATAGTCACTGTTTAGTGCCTTTCCATTTTATTTACTATTTAAAGCATACAACAGCTAGTTAACCAACTACTTATAAAATATATTTAATGTTTAGAGGCACTCAGTGTGGTTATAAAATGATTTTAAGGGTATACAAATATGGTACATTAACCACATTTCATGAACTATGGTTCCCTCTGGAAAAACAAAAACGTTTTCCCTGGCATCCTGCAGCATCTCATCCTGAAGTTTGTAAATGGCCCACACTGCTCAAACTGGCTGCCTCACTGGCTTTTGATGCCAGCCACTTTATAGCACACACCAGAAAGATCAATATAACCCCTACATAAGTGATAGAGCACCGTGCACTCAAAGGCTGTTAGACTCTTCGATAAAGAACGGCTTGACAGATGCAGCGAAATTAAGCAGCATGCACAAAACCCGAGTAAAGAGGTTGTAGGGCTGTAGTCTTTTCTCAGTGCACAGTGGATTGATGGGTGCACCGTGACACAAGATGCATTGAGATGAGACTTGGTCCCTGCCATGTGTATACATTAGTGAGTTTATGATCTATGAAAACATGGGGGAGAGTCTAACAAAGGATGGGATAAGAATGGAGCCTTTTTCAAAGGGACCTGCTATAGAGAATTATGATAAGTGAGACATAGAGAGGACCCAGCATAAACTTAACAGTGAGAGAATGTTCAATTCTATTTATTTTCAGGTAATATCCTAGTTCCCTGAAAACACTCTATATCACAATGTACTAATCTTTATCTTTCATTATTAAAATTCCATGGCATTGATTATTGAGAAAATGTGATGGAAATGTTGCTTTCAATTTCCCGTTCATGTAATGAAGCTGAATGTGTGATGATCATTTTGTCTTGTTTACCTTGCATGTACCTTCTGCTGCATGCAGCCTGGCAGAAGGGCTTCTACCCCAACAATATGCTGCAGTAAAGCTGGGGAAAGGATGCAAAGACAGAGATTTAGGGCAGCCTGTAGTAAACCCACACTTTGACTTGTGATAGAGGCAGGTAGTATTACTGGAAGGGGTAATCAGTGTAAACTTCTAACCAAAGATAGTTGATGGGGAAGTAGACAAATTTCTTAACCAAAAGTTTTTTTTTATAAAAAAGCACAAACTATGAAAGAAGTAATGTTAAGGAATAAAAATAGACAATAAAAATTTTTTAGTGGGAGCTGTAGCTTATAGTGTAATGTGTTTCAGTTCTCTGGGCCACTTCAAAACGTGCTAGACAGGAGTCCCAGTTTTGGTTCAGCATGTAAGAAGCTTGTAAGTCATCACTCCATCCTAACAGTTAAAATACTGAATAAACTGAAAAGTAACAAATCTTAGATCCCTCAGAGAATTGAGAACACAGGGCAAACCACTATCCCCCAAATTGGTGACAACCGGCAGAAACAGAGAAGCACAACTTAAGGGAGAATAAACTTTGTGGGAAGTGGTTGGGAGAGAGGAAAACTTAAACTGTAATTGACTAATTGCTGAAGGCTCATTATGAATGAACAAATCTGAATGCTAAAATCTCCAGGGGGAGCCCAGTTTTAGGTGAGCCCCATGTTTTCTGGGTTCTACTTCCCAGAGCTATATCAGGTTCTCATGGTAAAAAGGAAAGAAATACCTTATGCTTTCTGCACGGAGAGTGGAAAAAAACAGCCATTGTGAAATATGTTCAGAGAATTCTGTTCTTCCTAACAAGGGCTGCCCTCAGTAGAAACTATTTTGCTGGAACCTAATCTGCTGGGGTTTTATCAGAGCCTAACTGACATCACAGAAGGGATCACCCAACTCCAGCCCCCTGTAGCCATCCTGTCCCACTAAGTGGGGGCAAAAACTTAGAAGCATTTGTGAAGATTAGAGCCCAGCAATACAGCCTCATTAAATGACTGAGATCTAATCACAGGACTATAAAATGCTTTTCCTTCCACCATACCTTACTACCATATAACTAAAAGCTTATTTACTGCAGTTCCTTTTACCCAGTACATCATGTCCAGATTTCAACAAAAACTACAAGGCATACTAAAAGGCTAAAAAAGAAAAAAGAGAAAAAAAAAAACCCCACAGTTTGCAGAGACAGAGCAAGCTCAGAACCAAACTCAGATATAGTAGGGATGTTGAAATTATCAAACCAGTAATTTAAAAGAACTATGATTAATATGTGAAGGATTCTAATAGAAAAAGGTAGACAACACTCAGTAACAGATAGGGAATTCAGCAGAGAGATGGAATTCTAAGAAAGCATCAAAAAGATTTGTAGAAGCCAAAAACACTGTAAGAGAAATGAAGAATGTCTTTGATGGTGTGATTAGACACACCTGAAGAAAGAATTAATGAGCTTGAGGATATGTTCATAGAAACTTCTAAAACTAAAAAGCAGAGAGTAGAGTGATATATTTAAAATGTTGAGGAAAAGGGAAAAAAACCCCACCAACCCAGAATGTTGTATCTTGTACATTATTCTTCAAAGTGAAGGAGAAGTACAGACATAGCTAATGGTATTATGCTTCACTTTATAGCACTTTGCAGATATGATTCTTACAAATTGAAGGCTTGTGGCAATCCTGTATTGAGCAAGTCTACCCATGATATTTTCCCAACATGTGCTAACTTTGTATCTGTGTCATATTTTAATAATTCTCACAATAATTCATACTTTTATTATATGTTATGATTATGTTCAGCAATCTTTGATTTTACTACTATAATTGTTTTTGGATGCCATGAACTGCACCCATATAAGAGGCAAGCTTAACTAACTGGTAAATGTTGTGTGTGCTCTGCCTGCTCCACTGACTCGCCATTCCCGTATCCCTCTGCTTTGCCTCAGGCCTCCATTTTCTCTGAAGCACAACAATATTTAAATTAGGCCAATTAATTACCCTATGAGAGCCTCTAAGTGTTCAAGTAGAAGGAAGAGTTGCAGGTCTTCACTTAAAATCAAAAGCTAGAAATTAGTAAACATAGTGAGGAAGGCAAGTCACAATGTGAGACAAGTTGGAAGATAGGCCTCTTGTGTTAAACAGTTTAGCCAAGTTGTGAATGCAAAAGTTCTTGAAGAAAATAAAAAGTGCTATTCCACTGAACACATGAATGATAAGAAAGCAAAACAGCCTTACTGCAAATATGGAGAAAGTTTTCGTGGTCTGGATAGAAGATCAAACCAGCAACAACATTCCATTAAGGCAAAGCCCAATCCAGAGCAAGGCTGCAACTCTCTTCAATGTTTTGAAGGCCAAGAGAGGTGAGGAAGCTGCAGAAGAAAAGCAGAAAGCTAGTGGATCTAGCAAAGATAACGATGAAGGTGGACATACTAACAACAGATTTCCATTGTAGATGGAAGAGCCTTATATTGGAAGATGTCATGCAGGATTTTCATAGCTAGAGAAGTCAATACCTGGCTTCAAGGCTATAAAGGACAGGAAGAATCTCTTGTTAGGGACTAATGCTGGTGGCCTGAAGTTGAAGCCAATGATTGTTTACCATTCTGAAAATCCTACAGTCCTTCAGAATTATGCTAAATTTACTCTGGCTGTGTTCAGTACATGGAACAACAAAACCTGGATGACAGCACATCTGTTTACAGCATGGTTTTTTAAATATATATTTTAAGCCCACTGATGAAACCTATTGCTCAGAAAAAGTTACAACGGAGATATAGAAAGAGGTTAATCTTTTTTCTTTTTTTTGTTGAGACAGAGTCTTGCTTTGTTGCCAGGCACCAGGCTGGAGTGCAGTGGCCTGATCTCGGCTCACTGCAAACTCTGCCACCCGGGATCAAGCAATTCTGCTGCCTCAGCCTCCCAAGTAGCTGGGACTACAGGCATGTGCCACCATACCCAGGTAATTTTTGTATCTTTAGTAGAGATGGGGTTTCACCATGTTGGCTAGGATGGTCTCGATCTCTTGACCTCGTGATCCGCCCGCCTCAGCCTCCCAAAGTGCTGGGATTACAGGCGTGAGCCACCACACCTAGCCCAGGTTAATGTTGTTTTCATGCCTGCTAACACAACATCCATTCTGCAGCTCATGGATCAAGAAGCAATTTCAACTTTTAATTATTATTTAAGAAATACATTTCATAAAGCTAGAGTTGCGATACATAGTGATTCCTCTGATGAATCTGGGCAAAATAAACTGAAAATATTCTGGAAAGAATTCACCACTTTAGATGCTGTTAAGAACATTCTTTATTCATGGAAGATGTCAAAATATCAACATTAACAGGGGTCTGGGAGAAGCTGATTCTAACCCTCATGTATGACTTTGAGGGGCTTAAAACTTTAATGGAGGAAGTAACTGCAGATGTGGTAGAAACAGCAAGGGAACTAGAATTAGAAGTGGAGCCCAAAGATGTGACTACATTGCTACAATCTCATAAAACTTAAACAAATGAGAAATTGGTTCTTACAAAGAGCATGAAAAATAGTTCCCTGAGATGGACACTTCTCCTGGTGAAGATGCTCTGAATGTTGTTGAAATGACAATAAAGATCTAAAATATTACATAAACTTAGTTTATAAAGCAGTAGCAGGGTTTGAGAATATTGATTCAATTTTGGAAGAAGTTCTACTGTGGGTAAAATGCTATCAAACAGAATTGCATGCTACAGATAAATATTTTGTGGAACAAAGAGTCAATTGATACAGCACACTTCAATGTTATAGCTTAAGAAACTGCCACAGCCACCCCAA
Source organism: Ateles fusciceps (assembly GCA_036589455.1). Lineage (NCBI taxonomy): Eukaryota > Metazoa > Chordata > Mammalia > Primates > Atelidae > Ateles > Ateles fusciceps. Next base: position 1,811,672 of record JAZHEH010002836.1, read on the forward strand.
CCTTCAGCAACTACTACCCTGATCAGTCAGTAACCATCAATATGGAGGCAAGACCTTCCACCAACAAAAAGATTATAACTTACTAAAGGCTCAGATGATTGTTGGCAGCAATAAAAATTTTTAAATTATGTCCATTGGGTTCTTTAGACTTGCTTCTATTGCACACTTAATGGACTACAGTAGAGTGTAAACATAACTTTTGTATGCACTGAGAAACCAAAAAATTCATGACTTGCTTTGAGACATTTGCTTTACTGTGGTGTCCTGGAACCAAACCCACAATATCTCTGAGATACATGCCTGTGAAGACTTTCCCAGACAAACAAAACTAGAGGGAAGCTGTTGCCAGTAAACCTGCCTTGCAAAAAATGTTAAAAGAAGTTTTTCAGAGAGGGATAATATAGGTCAGAAATTTTGCTTTACATAAAAAGAGCATCAGAGAAGGAATAAGTGAAGGTAAAACAAAAACTTATTTTTCTATTCTTACTTGGTTGAATATACAACAGTTCGCTAAAAATAATAATGGCAATAATGTATTTAGTGATTCTAACTTATGGATAACCTTGCACTACTACCCATGAGGCAGTACGGTGTTATTCAAAAGTAGATTTGGCTTAGATTCAAATACATATTGAAAAATGCCAGAGCAACCACTAAAACTGTAAATAAGTAGACTGTAGTTGATATGCTAAGGAGAAAAAAATGGAATCACACAAAATTCTCAGTTAAACTACAAAAGGCGAAAAAGAGTGGAAGATTAAAAAATAATGAATAGAACACAGTAACAAATAAGGAAGATATTAATCCAACAGTATCAATAATTAAACATCAATTGTCATTAACACCAACTAAAAGAGATTGTCAGCATGGATCAAAAGACCCAACTATATATTGTCTACAAGAAATGCACTTTAAGTATAAAGACACATCAAGATTAAACAAAAAGGGATGGAGAAAGACATAATAACTCTAATCAAAAGAAAACTCAGTAGCTACATTAATTTCAGATAGAGCAGACTTCAAAGCAAGGAATGCTATCACAGATAAGGAAGGACTTTACATAGTGATAAAAGGAGTCAATTCTCCAAGAAGACATAACAATCCTTAATGTGTATGCACTGAAAAACAGAGCATTAAAATACACTTATAACTCCAAAAACAAGTAGATGAATATACTATTATAGTTGGAAACTTTAACACCTAGCAGTAATGGACAGATTTAGCAGGCAGAAAATCAGTGAAGACATAGATGAAGTCAACAGCACTATCAATCAACTGGATATAAATGGCATCTATAAAATATTCCATCCAGCAACAGCAGACGACACCTTGTTATCAAGCTCACATGGAACATTCACCAAGACAGACCACACTGTTGGCCATAAAACACACCTCAACAAATTTAAAAATTAAATCAGACAATGTCTGCTCTCAGATCAAATGAAATTAAAGTAGATATCAGTAACAGAAAGGTAGCTTGAAGATCCCCAAATACTGGGAGATTAAACAACACACTTGTAAATAACACTTGGATCAAAGAAGAAATCTCAAGAGATATCTCAAAGACAATATTGTCAATATGTTAATTCTTCCTAACTTCATCTATAGATTCAATGTAATCTCAAGGGAAATTGCAGCAAACTATTTGTGGACATTGACAGACTGATTCTAAAATTTTATATGAGGAGGCAAAAGATCCGGAGTAGCCAACACAATATTGAAGGAAAACTAAGTCAGAGTACTGACCCTACTTGACTTCAAGACTTACTATAAAGTTACAGTAATCAAGATAGTTTAGTATTGACAAAAGAATAGACAGGTCAATAGAACAGAATAGTGAACCCAGAAATAGACACCCACAGATATAGTCAACTGAACTTTGACAAAGGAGCAAAGGCAAGACAATGGAGAAAAGACAATCTTTTCAACAAATAGTGCTGAAGCAACTGGATATCTGCATGCAAAAATAAATAAAAACATAAATCTGGACACAGACCTTATACTTTTCAGAGAAACTCCAAAACACTGATAACAGCAAATGATTCCAAGGATGTGGATGGGAATGCAATATGGTATAGCCACTTTGAAAGACAGTTTGGTAGTTTCTTACAAAACTAAACATACTCTTACCACATGATCCACAGTTACATTCCTTAATAATCATTCAAATTATATTTTATTTACAAGTAACCTGCACACAGATGTTTATTACAGTTTTATTCATAATTGCCAAAAGTTGGAAACAACCATAATGTCCTTCAGCAGGTGAATGGATAAACAGTGGTATATCCAGACAATGGAATATTATTTGGCACTAAAATCAGTTATTGGATACAAAAAAATAGAATAATACCTACTATTTGATAGCATAGCAGTGTGACTATAGTCAATAATAACTTAATTGCACACCTTACAATAACCAAAAGAGTGTAATTGGTTTGTAACACAAAGCATAAATGCTTAAAGGGATGGATACCCCAGTCTCAATGATGTGATTTCACGTTGCATGCCTGTATAAAAAAAAATCTCATGTACTCCATAAGTATATACTCACAAAAATTAAAAATTAAAAATAAATTAAAAATAAAATTAAAGGCCAGGCGTGGTGGCTCATACCTGTAATCCCAGCACTTTGGGAGGCTGAGGTGGGCGGATAACTAGGTCAGGAATTTGAGACCAGCCTGGCCAATATGGTGAAACCCCATCTCTACTAAAAATATAAAAATTAGCTGGGCATGGTGGTGTGCACCTGTAATCCCAGCTACTCGTGAGGCTAAGGCAGGAGAATTGCTTGAACCTGGGAGGCGGAGGTTACAGTGAGCTGAGATTGTGCCACTGCACTCCAGCCTAGGTGACAGAGTGAAACTCAGTCTCAAGAAAAAAAAATTAAAATAAATGAGTTCTTAAGCCATGAAAAGACAAGTTGGGAACTTAAATTCCTAAGCAAAAGAACCGAATTTGAAAAGGCTACATATTTTATGTCTAACTATATAGCATTTTGGAAAAAAACAAAACTATGGAGACAGTTACAGATCCATACTTTCGAGGGGTTGGGGGAGCAGGAAGGATGCAGAGACAGAGCAGAGAGGATTTTCAGGACAGTGAAACTATTCTTATGATACTATAATGATGGATGATACATGCCCTTATATATTTGTCAAAACCCATAGAATGGAGAACATCAAGAATGAACTCTAATTAACTATTGTGCTGGGGTGATAATGATGTGTTAATGTAGGTTCATCAGAGATAACAAATGTACCATTTGATGTGGAATGTTGATAGTGGGGGAGGCTGTGCCTGTGTGAAATCAAAAGAGTATATGCACTCAAATTTGCTGTGAACCTAAAATTGCTCTAAAAATTAAATTCTAAGTCAGGTGCCCTGGCTCATACCTGTAATCCCAACACTTTGGGAGGCCTAGGCAGGATGATTGCTTGAGTCCAGGACTTTGAGAACAACCTGGGCAATGTGGCAAGACCCCATCTCTACAAAAAATTAAAAAAGCCAGGCATGGTGGTACACACCTGTGGTCCCGGTTAGTTGAGAGGCTGAGACAGGAGGATCACTTGAGCCAGTGCACTCCAGCCTAGGCAACAGAGTGAGACTGTCTCAACAACAACAACAACCAAAAAAAGTAAAAAGTCTATTTTTAAACATGTGCTAGGCATTTGATGAACTTTAAAGATTATGCTTCTAACAGACAATAAACAACCTTGAATTAGTGGATTATTTTTTACAGACAAATGCTATGTTGAAGCACAGAGAAATGTAATTAAAGAATCTGTAAGACAACTTATGGTGAAAGCTTTAGATATAAAATTCTATGAACATATGCATAAACAAATGGCGAAATGGAAATCTTATTTGAAATTGAAATGTTTAAGTTCTAAGGATCAAATTTTTACCTTTTTTTCTTTTTTGGAAGAATGTCAATGGAAAATACTGCCTGAAGACTTACATTGAGTATGGCTTAACTTTTTTTTTTTTTTTTAAGGCGAGGAGCACTTTCATGTAGACTTCATTTCTCCCTAAATGCTTAGACAACCGCCTGATGGTCTGGGTCTCTGCTCCCTTCCCAAGAAGTGGAAACTCTGGCAAAGAGGAGTGTTGTGGCAGGCAGTTCACTAATGAGAGCGGGAAGCATAAAGATATCCCAACTTCAGCAGGGTTGCTGAAGGCCAGGCCCGAGTGATAGCGGTCAGGCAGGCCATCAACCGTGCAGGGTAAGACCAACGTTCTCCCACGTCTGGCTACTGAGGCCTGGTCCTAGGTGTTCTCGGGACTCCTCCGTGTGTGTGTGTGTGGCCTCGCTGGCTTCGGCGTGGCTCGCTGGGGGCGCCTGCGATGGTAAGGGGAAGACCCCTCTCTCGGCGATGGGCAGACCTTGTGCGGATGGGGCCTGGCCGCGAGTCGCGGCCAACCCTGGAGTTTTCTTCGCTGCGGTGTGGGACGTGGCGCCTGGAGAAGTCGCTGGAGTAATGCAGGTGGGAGGGCAAATAGACATCCTGGCGGCGGGGAGGGAAAGGCGGCCGAGCCCAGGGAAACGATGAAGAGAGCTGTCGAGGGACGCGGAGGTCTCCTCTGACTGCCCGGTCCCCTCGGCCATGTGGGTCGGCTCGGCCATGTGGGTCGGCTCGGCCACGTGGTCGGCCGGTCCCCTCGGCCGCGTGGGTCGGCTCGTTCTCCTCGGCCGCGTGGGTCCGCTCGGTGGTTTCGGGGCTGCCTTCTGCCTGCGGGGGCTGCACGTCTGTCGGCGTGGCCATGCCTGACCCCCCAGTCCACGGCTTCGCGGCGGGGCAGGTCCACGCCCAGGCGTCTGCCAGGTGGGCCAGCAGCAGCTGGGAGAGGTGGCGGTGCGCGCGCTCGTCCCAGTGCACGCCGTCGGGGAGCCGGTGGTGTGCGGCGTGGCGGAAGTGGAAGTGCAGGTCCAGCACGTCGAAGCCATGCCTCACGGCCACAGCGGAGCTGTAGAAGTTGGCCTCCATCACGTCTTCGCGCAGGCGGGAGTGGCGGAGCCAGCGCTCGCGTGGGAGGCAGCTCCCTGAGATGGTCTCGGCCACGGGCATGGCCGTGTTCCACAACAGGAGGCAGGACATGGGCAGCGCCCGGTCCAGCCGCGCGAACAGGCTCTCCAGGTTATGCCGGTAGCTCCTGAGGAAGTCCCGGCCATCCCTGAAGAGGTCCCAGAGGCAGGAGTTCATGACCACCACGTCCGGGGCGGGCTCGGCCCGACGCAGTTCCTCCACGACGCGCTCCACGTAGTGCGAGAACACGCGCGCGATAAAGTAGAAGCGCACCAGGTGGTGGCCTGAGTGGAACTGGCGCACCTCGCGGTAGTGGCTGCTGTCGTGCATGCGGCGGCTCCTGCAGCCCACCAGCAGCATGTCGCGCTCAAAGCTCGGCTCGCCCTTGGCCTTCAGCTGACTAGAGGACAGCAGGCAGTCCTTCTGCAGCAGGAGCACCAGGTCCTTGTACACGGCCCGCTGGACCGAGTCCCCATGACAACTACGAACTTGTTGTGCAGCAGCTGCCGGACTTCGCAGGCTCGCAGCTGGGCCATGGCGGCGGAGGTCAGGCGCGCCACTGAGCTCCCGCCTTCCCTCAGCGCAGATCCGGAGAGGATTCTGGGACCTGTAGGACCGCCGCGGGAGGAGAGGGCGGGGGAGGGGTCGTCTCTGCTCGGCGTCGAGGCGTGGGCTGAGGAAAGACGCTGGGGTCGCGCCCCTGAAGCCCTCCTGAGCGGAGTTTACTTCAGCCGGGATGTGACCTATGGACCGCGGAGGCTCCCGTGCGAGTCCTGACTCCACCTGGCGGAGGGGAGGCGCGGACCCCAGCGGGAGCGCCGGAGTAGGTGAGGACTCAATTTGGGTGGATCTGTGCTGGCTTTCAAATAGCGCCGCCCTGGACTGCGCTTAGTCTCCAGTCAGCGCAGCCTTCCCAAGGCCTTGTCTTTGTTAGCAGCAGCAGCAGCTCGCTCGAGAGGCCGCCGTCCAGTGTGGACGCCTCTTCTTAGCGTTACCTCTGGGCGTTCCCGTGTTTAGTAGAGAATGTCTTCATCGCAGGCTTGGTTCTCCGCGCCAACTCCTATCCTGGGGCATTTGGGGAATGCCTCCTCTGGAGAGGGGTGCCATTCCCAGGGGTAGAGCCTGGCCTGGGGGACACATCTGCTAGGTCAGTCTGTTGGCAGAATACTCAGGTCAACCTGTGCCGGTAGTGGAGGACTCAACCCTATTTCTTGTAATTAAAATATTTCTTGCCAGTTCATGGAGGATTCACATGCACTTATAACAAATAATGCAGAGATCCCTGTGTAAACCCTTTACCTATTTCCCCAACCGGTGGCGTCCTGGAGAGCTGTAGTACCTCAGTGCGTTCGACATACAGACCCTTTCCTCCCATTGTGCTTCCAGTGCCAACCACCTCCCTCCCTCTCCACTGCCCTGATGCCTGGCAACCACTAAGTTGTTCTCCACCTACAGAATTTTGCCATTTCAAGAATTCTATTAAAATGGAATTGCATAATATGCAAGCTTGTGGGATTGGCTTTTCCCCCTTAACGTTGTTCTCTGCAAATTGGTTCAGTGTGTTTACTTTGTATGCCCCGACTACCTGTTTTCTGTACTAGGAAGTGAGTTTCCAGTGGTACCAAGGTGTCAATACTTTGCTCCCTTTTTATTGCTGAGTACTTTTCAATGGTATGGATGTACCACAATCAGTTTAACTAATCACCTGTTTAAAAGACTGTAGGGTTCTTTCCTCTCTGGGGCTATTACACATCACACTGTTACGAGCATTCCTGGGCAGGTTTTTGTACAAACCTAGATTTTCATTTCCCTAAGATAAACCCAGAACTGCAATTGCTGGGTGGTATGATGGTTGTGTATTTATTTAGGGCTTTAGGAAATGCCCAGACACTTCTCCAGAGTGGCTATATCATTTTGCATTCCCACCAGTAGTGAATTCGTGGCTAATTTCTTTGTTTCTGAGATGTAGATATGCATATCCTGGATATGTAAACTCTGAAATTCTTTTCTATATGGAGATGGATATGACCTTCCTGGTTGTAGGAAACCTGGTTTCCTTCTTCTTTGGCTATGGATATAAGCGTCAAGCTGTGTAATGCAGGCCTTCTTCATCTTTAGGTATGGATGTGAGCTTCTTAGCCTGTGTAATCCTAGCCTCTTTATCCTCGATTAGGAATATGAGCTTTCTGCTGAATAAATCTGGACTTCTTTCTCTCCGTCCTTGGTTCTGAGCGCAAAATTCTTGGACCTATTTTTAACAGAGGTTAGTAAACAATCACCTTTTAAAATATCTCATATGATTGTCCTATTTATCAGTTAAGATCTTTGTGTGAAACAGCTAATTTTAGAGCCAGTTATTGTTATTTTTAGTTATGATGTAAATATTGTGAAAATTGTCAAAATCAAAATGCAGTCACTTGTGTTAAAAATCTCTGACAAATAGAAGTGAGGAAAGCCATGAAGGGAGAATTCTCATGCATAAATGACTGATAAGAAGTATCACAAATGTGTCCACAAAAACACAATCTTGCACAAAGGCCATCACAACCTTACAGTCTTACACCTTTTTCAGAACATCTGCCCAGAAACTGTCCAACCTTGGCCTGGCACCACCCTTGTTGTTACTGATCCTTGTAGCCAAGAATAATTATCTAAAAACAGTGACATAATCCTAAAACCTCTGTCTTCCTTTACTTTCCTGAATACTCACATAGTTGACTATGGCACATATGTTCTTACTGAAATACTTATTTCTGAATAAACATTATTTTATTTTACAGAATCTCTGTGTTTTCTATTTAGCTTGACAATATAAATTCATGAAACCCATAAAATTCATGAATAGCCTATTAAGAATTGTACTTGTCTGTACATTAAAGGACTTTGTATGCTTTCATCTTTACCTGCTTTCTCTATACTTTCTCTCTCTATATATTATACAAGATGTAAATTAATTGGTTTACTAATTTCTCATATTTTACATATTTTTAATTAGTGGCAACGTCAAAGCCTTTTGCCTTCACTACAAATGAAAGCATGGTTTATATTGGTTTAACAACACTTTTTGGCCCCTAAAATCAATTGCTTGTCCTTATTGCCAAGAAAGAAAATTGAAATTATTCAATGGTGTATTTAAGAATTATCTGAAATCTTATATTTTGTGAAAACTAAATGATTTATTTGCATGTTGCAATTTAATGGTAATAATTGAATAAAACTAAAGTTAGTTTAGAATAACCTACACGATCACCTTTTTTTTTTTTTGAGGCTGAGTCTCTGTGGCCCAGGCCGGAGTGCAGTGGTATGATCTCAGCGTGCTGAACCTCTGTCTCCCGGGTTCAAGCAATTCTCTTGCTTCCATCTCCTGAGTAGCTGAGCCTACAGGTGCCCACCACCACACCCAGCTAATTTTTGTATTTTTAGTAGAGATGGTGTTTTGCCATGTTGGCCAGGCTGGTCTCAAACTCCTGACTGCAGGTGATCTGCCCGCCTCAGCCTCCCAAAGTGCTGGAGTTACAAGCATTAGCCACCCCGGCTGGCTAATTTTTTTGTATTTTTAGTAGAGACAGGGTTTCACCATGCTGGCCAGACTGGTCTCGAGTGCCTGACCTCATGATCTGCCTGCCTCAGCCTCCCAAAGTGCTGGGATTACAGGCGTGAGCTACTATGCCCAGCCCTCTCTGATATTTTTAAGGATCCTTTTTTTATTCCTTGAGATAATAGAGGACAGTGATAATTATTCTGCCACATGGTAGCATTTAATATATTTGGATATGTTTTGGATGCCATGGCTCTCCTGAGTAGTCTTTTATTCTGTCCCCAGATCTCTTCTATTATTACTAACTAGGCATGATTTCTACTCTGTGTTAGTGCATGGGTCTATATACAAATAGGTATAATGATAGAATAAGAAAGAGAATTCAGAGGTATATAACAAGGGCACAGTAAGAATTTCTTTATATGGTGATAAAGTGGATTCCTGTGGGATAATATCCCCCACTTCCCTTCCAAAAGGTGGTGAGATTTGGTTCTAGGATTCTCGTCCTGGTGAATTCTTAACTCTGCAAGTTTCAGGGGAAGAACTAGGGAAGCAAGAGTTGCCTCATCCACTCAAAAGTCTCACTGTTTCTTTTATCTCATGTATATCCTATGCTTTTCTTTGGTTTGCTGATTGAGTAGTAATCTCGACAGTGTCATGTTCATGTTGTCATTCCCATCAGTTATTATAGCTAGACCAGGTTTTGTGGTTGGTCCTAGTTTGTAAGTCTCTTCTCCAATCCTAGTTATTCTGCAAGTCAGATATGACATTCAAAAGTAACTCAAGTGTTCCAGGTGTGGTCTGATCAACACAACCTAGGTTTGGATTATCACCTCCTTTGTTCAATTAATACTGCCTAAAACCTAATCTGCTTTTTTGGAGGATCTGCTATGCTCATGACTCACATTAACTTTACCTTCCCCTAAACTCCCAGAATCATTTTAATAGCTGGTAACTATTGTCTTCCCTGTCCTAAACTTATGCCTCTGGCTTTTCTAATTTGAGAACAATTCTCAAGACTTACTACTGCTAGATTTATTCTATTATTCCAGTTGGCCAAGATCTTTTTATTCCATTGCTACAGCCTGTCAACATCTTTCTGGATTCTAATTCTTTCATCCTGGTTAGACAATGTCCTTCTCAGCAATCTGCAAACCATGCTTTAATACATGTTCCTTTTATATCTGCAAGTCAATAGTAAAACTTCTGAGCTAGACAGAACAGGGTAAAGAAATTGGGACACAAACAGAACTCCCTTCAATTTTACATCGATCCAGTTTTCAGTAGACTTTGGATAGAGTTGTTTAACCTATTATTGATCCACATAATTATTTCGCTTCTAGTACATATTTCTCTATCGTATACAGAAGAAAATTGTGAAATTGTGTCAGACATCTTTTTGAATTCCTTATAGATTAGGTTTACTAGGTTTCACAGATATAACAGCATAACCTCACAAAGATGTGCAGGATAATGTTTGATATGTTCTTCCTGCTTCTCCTAATCCACTATCCACCCTGATTTGTGTCCCTGGAAGCTGTCCTCCATGCACTGCACTAACTAGATTCCTTTGTCCTGCACTGGCAGGAGATTGCAGGAGGGCAGGAGGAGAATGAGATTACAGTATGTATTTCCCTAGATTGCTCTCTTCATAGCCAGAGATAATCAGTAGTTTAGTATAAGTGGCTTAATTCTTCTACCAAAGTCCATAATGTCCCTCCAATGGACTCTCCTCCACAAGATACAGCTGCAACCCTCTCCAGGTTCCTGTACATATTTTCCTCCTTGCCCCTTCAAACCTAAAGGCCAGGGCAGGCTTGATGGTCTTGCAACTTGTAGATCATATAGGGTCTCATGCTTGGTAATGCTAGGCTATCTCTGTCGTGAAATTCTTTTTTTTTTTTTTTTTTTTTTTTTTGAGACGGAGTTTCGCTCTTGTTACCCACCACGCTGGAGTGGAATGGCGTGATCTCGGCTCACCGCAACCTCCGCCTCCTGGGTTCAAGCAATTCTCCTGCCTCAGCCTCCCGAGTAGCTGAGACTACAGGCGTGCGCCACCATGCCCAACTAATTTCTGTATTTTTAGTAGAGATGGGGTTTCACTATGTTGACCAGGATGGTCTCGATCTCTTGACCTCGTGATCCACCCGCCTCGGCCTCCCAAAGTGCTGGGATTATACGCGTGAGCGGCCACACCCGGCCTGTCGTGAAATTCTTAATATATATATATATATATATATTATTTTTTTTTTTTTAGTAGGGGCCTTGCAAATCATGCATACAGTCCTTCTGTGGTTGGTACTGGTTCTCCACGGTTGTTTTACTGTCCCTCTAAGTTTCTTTTAACCTTGACCCATGCTTTTATGAAATTCTCTTTTCTAAATTCTCCTCTAGTACATTGATTTGTTATGTGTGCATCTGTTCCCTGCCTAGACCTTGACTAATACAGAAGGAAATGAGGTGAGTCTAATTCTTTTATGCGAGTCTTTGCTGGCTCCTAGTGATCATTGCTTCTTTAGGTTCTCCACACCTATTCCTTTAAAAGATTCTAAAATTTTAGCTGAAGTCAATATAACTTTTACTTGTCTAAATTTGCCAAATCTTTCTTTGTCCAGTTTTTCAAAGATGGGCTATTTGCATGTCTCCAGTTTTATTCCTCTTTACTGTTTTTGATCTTCCCTCAAAGGTCACTAGCAATGTTTGGTTTAATGATTTAATTTGAAGATTCTTTAGAGACCTTTAGAAATAATTCAGGACCATAAGTTTAACTATGCTTCCCCAGCTAAAGCTACAGTTTTCTCTTATCAACATGTTTTGTCTTTTTTTTCAGTCTAAAGAGAGGTTTGCTTTTTCTTTGTCATTAGTCAATATCTCATTGTCCCCCAACAGGGAGCATTCCCTTCCTTCCCTTCTACTTGCACTCATAAAAGACTTAAAATACTTAAAAAAAACAAAACAAAAAAACCTTCCTTCATTTGGTGCTACAAACTTCCAGAAAATTCTGTGCCACCCTCTAATATGAATTCTTTCCTCACTGTTTCTTTCATCAGATAAAGCTTTTGAACCTGTAAAGAGGACACAGATACTAACATACATATTCAGAGGCTGAAGTCAAAAGAAGGAAGGATTCTTTATTGTTTCTGTCTCCTTAGGGCTGGAATTCTTTTATTCTGATTGGAGTCCTCGGAACAGGTAAATATCAGATTGATTTTCAAAAAAAAAACCTGGAAATAGAAATGATTATGGGGATTCAAGTTTGGACTACAAAGCAGAAAGGTTTCAGGGCAGAGCTATAGGGAAGAATCCAGAAAGATGACAGGTGTTAAGGAGGCATTGTCATGAGGTTGGCTGAGGCCTAAAGAGAAGGCACATTTTGTTTTGCTACATAGTGTCTGTTCAAGAGACTTCCATAAGATCTGATTACTTTTCAGTACTTTCTGGGTGATTGCTGTGTTACACATATCGCCATGCTCAGACCAGCCATGAGAAGGGCCCTTCATAATCTGAGCTCAGCAACCACATTGGTTTCTTTAAGATATCTGGTCTTTTTCTTCCTCTGTGGCTTTATTATTTGCAGTTGCACAGTTAGAATTACATTTATGTGAACTCTTGAAATCATCTTCCATCTCAGTATTTCCTGGCATAAAAATCAAGGTTATCTAATTTTTTTTTTTTAAATGAACATCCTAAAATCATGGTCACTATTTCTGCAACTATATTCCATGCTGTAATAGCCCTGGCAGATTTTATCTACAATAGACTAAAATAAAAATATTCTGTGGGAAATGTTTAGAAAACGCCGTTTATTATATACTCCTCCCTGGATGATTATAGGCACATTCACATATTAAGGATTCTGAAGTATTCCTATAAAGGCATTAACTTGGTTTAGCGAAGGAATTCCCCTAACCATTTATACCTATAAGTTTATTTTCTATACTCTTCATTAACAGGACTTTACTGTTTGGTTTTCTTGATTTTACTATTCAAGGATCTTAGGAAATTAAAGTTGTAAATATCTTTATTATTAATTTTAGGAATTCCCAGAAAATCTATTTATCTGAACATTCCATTTACCCTTGTAGGTGCCATAGAAAAAACTTCTTTGCTCTCTGAAGTTTTGCAGAAAATGAACTTACAAATGCAGATGAATAGGATAAAAAGCATATAAAATTTATTTTAATGTGTATAGCATAAGGAAATCACAGGAGAATGATTACCCAATAACCCAATGGGGTACAGATGCTTATATACTTATATCCCTTCTTCATAGGGTAAGGGGAGATGGGGGGAATGTGGTAATTTGAAACATAATACATTATTTTTTGGGGAAAATGAATGGATTTGAAGAAGATACAATAGCCTAGGACAAAGTCTTTTGATCCCACAGAGCAGACAGTGACTAGTAAATGATTCTCTTTGAAATACTGAATGGACCAAAAAGGAAGACAATGGTTTGGACAAAAGTCTGTCCAGGTCTTTTAGTCTTTGTTCCTGCCATATGAGTTAAGTTAGTGCAAACTCAAGGAAGGGAACAGAGGTAATTGTTTTCTTCTTTGGTGGGTCTGGACTTCAGGCACGTAAAGGAAATTCAGAGACCAGCTTCATCAAATGCTTTGGTAGAGACAGAGGATTGAGAGACAGGAAGGGGTGGGGAAGGTCAAAGAGACCTTGAAGTTGCTTCTTTAATTCAGCATGTCAAAGCTGCTGGGGTACCAGTTTCTGAGCCCCAACAACTTCATCAGAGTAAATACCTTTTCTCAGGACAATATAGCATCAACAGAGTGTTTTCTCTTCAAAAATTCTGTTTGAAACCATGTCCATGCTGTGTTCACCAATCCTAAAGAGTAATTTTGTGAATATTCTGCAGTCCTAATCTAGCTCCCACTTTAAAGGATCTGCTAACCGTCCCCCATCCCACATCTTACTGATACCTTCACTTTTTTCTCTCAAATTCAGATGCAATGAAGACTGTCAAAATAGCAATCTCCCTTAGCACAGTAAGCAATAAAATTAGCTTTGCTTTATCAACAGATTATTTTCAGGTTGGTGTCAACATTTAAGGATCTGATCACAGAATACTCTTTTCATGTAAACCAATTTACATCCTGGAAAACAAGTATTTGAAGGAATACACTTGAAGGGATATAGGCTCACAGGATTGTGCAGGAGGATTCAGTCCCCTAAAAGGCCTGAATTCAAGCCACCAAAATTCATCTTATCGGCTGTGTATAATGGCTCACGCCTGTAATCCCAGCACTTTGGGAGGCTGAGGCAGGCAGATCACACGGTCAGGAGATTGAGACCATCCTGGATAACATGGTGAAACCCCATCTTTACTAGAAATACAAAAAATTAGCTGGGCATAGTGGTGGGCACCTGTAGTCCCAGCTACTCAGGAGGCTGAGGCAGGAGAATCTCTTGAACCCAGGAGGCAGAGGTTGCAGTGAGCTGAGATTATGCCACTGCACTAAGTGGCACTTGTCCTTACACTAAGACAAGCTAGTCCTTCATGTATTTCTACTATGGATAATTTAACACGAGGTGTTACGGTCTGAATCTTTTCCCACAAATGCATGTGTTGAAACTTAATCGCCAATATGGTAAGAGGTGGGGTCTTTAGGAGGTGTGAAGTCAAAAAAGTAGAGCCCTGTCTTACTCTTCTGCTATGTGAGAACACAGCATTCATCTCTTTTCTCTTTGTGTCTCTTCCACCATATGAGAACACCTAGACAGTACCATCTATGAGGACCAGGCCCTCACCAAACAGCAAACTTGCCACGACTTAATCTTGGACTTCCTAAGTTCCAGAACTGTGAGAAATAAATTTCTATTGTTTATAAAGTAGGCAGTTTCAAGTATTTTGTTATAGTAACAAAAATGGATTTAGACACCAGGACACACCAGTATGAAGAGTTTTATTTTCAATTTTCTCTGAAAGAAATCCAATTTGTCTTTCTTCTGCATGTTTCATATGAAGGGTGGGTCTCAAAAGTTAATGTCTAGAATTTGAAAGAGATTGGAGTAAGATAAAAATCTCTTAAAAGGTCTTCCAGATGGAACTTTAAATTTTCCATTAACTATTGCAATATAGTAAGCTCCGTCTGAATAAGGACAAGTCTTTGTCCCACAGCTGTCTCGGGTTTCTTGGAAAGCTACACAATTTTAGGAATCTCTTCAGTGATCTGTTCAGTAGGCTTTACACAGGGAGATGAATCTGGGAGAATATAGCCAATGCAGGATATTTCCTCTGTCTTATACCCTCATCTCTCCAGACAGTGTTACCTGTCGTCTGCTGTTTTATCACCTGCTCATGTCTTCTCTCTGCCATTTCCTTCTCCACGCACCTCCTACCCAAAGCTGACCCCACCAGGTGAGGTAGGCAGAAACAGAAGTCTAATTCAAACCATTGCACAATGTTATTATTATCTCATTACTACACATATTAAAATTTTAAAAAGTTATACATCTGTAACTACCTGAACCTCACCTTTTCCATTTGAATAATGACTGTTATAGCAACAGTCCTTAGTACCTCAAAGATTATGACTAGAACATGAAAGAACAACAACAAAAAACTTTACAAAAATGTAAACCATTATTGAGATGTAAAGGTGGCAATAGGTATAGGTACTATTTCACATTAAAGTAAAAGTACAGTAATAGGAGAAATGATGTACTATCCTGGCCACTTTAAATATTTTTAATATATTAATAGAGCTTTCAGAAAAATTTTAGTATAAGATAACTGCTGTCGTTTTTGCTTATCAGCTCAGTTTTAGTTTTGAATTTAATTCATTTAGGCTAGAAAACTACAGCAGTGATCAAAGGCATAATTATAACATATTTATAGCCTATTATTATTGTAACATTCTGAAGTAAAGGGCGAAAATTCCACCCAGTGAACTTGTTCTTCCTGTTACTGACACAAGATTGAGACATTTAAATGCTAAGACATGGATCCCTGAGGCAGAACATAAAATATTTATAATGAAGGGAGTATGAGCCAATAAATTTCAGTTATGAATGTTTTTAGCTAGAAGAAATAAATAACTTTCCACAGGCAATATTTCAGTTTGCATTTATTGTACCTCGTCATACCAGATTTTCAGGAAACAATAATGATTGCATAGTAGGACACTAAATTACTCTCATGTTTAATGAACGATTAAACTGTTAAGCTTTGATTAAGATGTAAGAGCCTCCCTAATTTGACTCTGAGATGTGGTTTCCTTGGAAAGGTATAGATCGTGATAATACCAATAAAGAGATTTTAATTTATATACTTTCTATTGAATACAAGTAATTTCAGATTTAAATAAGCCTTGAAAAAGGATTACCAAACTCATAGGTTTAGGGAAGAAGGGAAAGGTTAGTGTTTAAGTAATAGGGAAATGAATTATGTACTTGGGATGTCTTATCTCTAATCCATTTAAACAGTTTTAAAATTTGGTAGTGAAAATGGCCTAAATTACATGTAATAATGCATAAAAATTGCTAGGAGAAGTCAGGCACAGTTGCTCTTGCTTGTAATCCTAGCACTTTGGAAGGCCGAGGCAGAAGGATCACTGAGCTCAAGAGTTTGAGACCAGCTTGGGCAACATAGTGAGACCCTGTCTCTACAAAAAATTTAAATGTTAGCTGAGCATGGTTGCATGTGCCTATAGTCCCAGTGACTCCAGAGGCTGAGGTGGAGGATTGCTTGAGTCCAGGAGGTAGAGGCAGAAGTGAGACATGAACACACCACTGCACTCCAAACTGGGTGACAGAGAAAGACACTCTTTCAAAGAAATTAAAAAAAATTGCTAGGAGCTATTGTGGTACCTGGGAAATAATGCAAGATAAGAGGCAGAAGACTTAAATCAGAGTTCTGACTTTATAGCTTACTAGCTGTGTAACTCTCTACAAGTCAGTTATCTTGTTAGATTCCTGTTTCTTTATGAGGCAACAAGAAGAAGACATATCTTGCATGGTTGTTATAAATATGAACTGAGATAACTCAGCCTTTGCTCTCTAGGAAGCAGAACCTGAGTGCAAGCTTGTTATTGGCATTTGTGATGCTGGATAAAGGTAGGAATGAGGGGACAGGGAAACCAGGCCTAGGAGAGAGCCAACAAGTTGCCAGTAGACCATGGTTATAAGTGCCACCTTGCCAATCACTAAGAGATTGAGAGCTGTCACATGAAATGTCAGTCAGGATCATCCCTCTAAGGGAAGAGTAGGAGAAGAATTTATTCATCAATTTCCTTCCCCCATTGATCACCCATGCAGTGTGTTATGGGGTGAATTGTTTCTGCCCCCTGCCCTTGATTTATATATTGAAGTCTTAGTTTCCAATACCTCAGAATGTGACTCTATAGGTAACTATATTGGATATAAGGTCTTCAAAGTAGTGATTAAGTTAACAAGAGGCCCTTAGGGCAAGCCCTAATCTAATCTGACTGGTGTCCTTTACCGTAAGAGGAAATTTGGACACACAGAGGGACACCATGGGGTTTGTATACAAGAGGGGAAGACCATTTGGCCATCTGCAAACTAAGGAGAGAAGCCTCAGAAGAAACCAAACCTGCTTACACCTTAATCTTGGACTTCTTGCCTCTAAAGCTGTTAGAAGATACAGTTCTATTAGTGAAGCCACCCCAGCTTATGGTATTTTGTTATGGAAGCCTTAACAAACTGATAGAGGGTGTTAACTTTCCCACACTCTGGGTAGTACATGTGTAAATGGAGGGTAGATTTCATTCCTGGTCCCAAGCTGAGGTGTCAACAGAATAGCCCCAAGTGGGAAATGAGAGGTAGAATCTTGGGGTGAAGTGCTGTCATGCTGCACCTGAGCCCTCACAGATCAGGTGGTCAGAGTTGGTGTCTGAAATGGGACAGGCGCAACTAAGAAAACCTAAAAAGGTGCACAAAAGGTATTAATATACAACAGTATTTTAAAATGGTAAGACTGTTAATAATAATGAAAATTACCTTTTACTACTTTATGGATTTGTGTGGGATTCCTTAGGAATGCATGTGGCTCATGAACTTGTAATTACGTAACTCAATTTCATTTTAAATCATGTTCATGTACAACCTTCTGAGACCAGAGAGAAATTGCCACGTTTACTTTCAAAGAGCAAGCAAAATTTAGAGTCTTTATAAAAAGAGAAAACAAACTATGTATCTAAAAAGATAAAGCATTAGACAAAATATGGCATTGCTTTCATTGTTTTTATATGTGTGCCTGGTTCCCTTGAAATCCGTAGCACCAGGATTTGGCCTTCAAATTTCATGTACCATGGTCTATTGCAAAGAATCTTGAATTGGACACACTAGAAAGATGAGTGATTTTCTTGGTCACAGAAGGCGTGCACATGGTTATAAGTTTGGTTACATGAGACCACAAAAGCTTTCTGTTATATTTGTGGAGATGTCGGGAAATATCTCCATATTTCAGGGGTAGTTAAAGGGTTTGTGGATTGGTGAAGTGAGAAGGAGTGAGAGGAAATGTGGTTTCTGTGGGTGCAGAAATGGAGTCAGGAGTCCTGAGTGCTATGACATGAACAAGTATAGAGGGACATGCCGATGCAGAAATATCAGCAACTGAAAACTTACCAGTGATGAATTTCTCTTTTCAACAAACTCAACATCTGACAAGCTTCTTATTTACATTCTAGTCTAAGCAGGAAACAGGCTGAAGTCCCTACTCAAAGATGGCACTGAGTAGGAAGTCAAACTGGTTTTAATACAAATATTATAAATATGTTGCTTGCTGAGAAGCCTGATAAATGTTGGTAAGATGAAATGTGAACACTAAAATTGCAGGCTTTGCATAAGTCATCATTTAATAACTACCTTATTTACCTAATAGTTGAAAATGGGAAAACAAAAGGAGACAGATGTACTTGCTCACCCACTGTTCAGCTTTGTGTTCATCTCTGGCTGGATGCCATTTCCAGGTGTTTGGTGTTGAGCCAAAGACTAAAATTAGATATTTGGTACAGCTCTGGGTGAAACACAGGGGTGATATAGGAAAGCTTGTTCAATCCTTGGACCCTGACACTACTATTAGTGCCTTACTTTTCAGGGCTGTCAAATGTATCCACTCATTTAAAGGAAAATGAAATAAGAAATGTGATTAGAAAAAACTATTAAACCCCATGTATTAAACAAAAGTCTCCCTCAGAGTACATTGTTTACTTAAAAATGTTAAGTACATTTTCATTTCTTTGGAAAAAAACACACAGGATGAGTGATGCTTTTATTCTTTTAGGGATTGGTCCAAAGCATATGCTAACAGTGCTCATAGATATATGACATTGAGAAAATAATATCTGGAAAAGCAAAAACCAGAAATTCAGACACCAAAAAATATATAGGAGTTTGCCTGTAGATGAGTTCATCAGATTGTAGAATTTAATTCTGTTTATAGCTATGAAAACTCTATTGTGGTAATACTACAGAGGGGACTACAGATTGCTGCCACAATCAAAGGCACAATAGAATGATGTCTAATGTAAGTTAGAATAAATCTGGATTAATTTATCACTAACATTGAGAGGTCTGCTTGATTCCTATCCATATAGGATAGTAGGGCCTTAGCAAGTACTTATCTTCTGGATAGGTATACCTCATTGCTTTGAATGCTTGTGTCATATATTGAGGAAAAACAAAGAAAGGTTGAGAAATGACATAAAAGTAACATTAAAGAAAAATGACAATAGTTCCAAAGTAAAGGGTCAGTGGATTTCTAATCATGGCTGACCATTCCTTCATTTTTGTTATCAGAGTATAGAGTACAGACCTCTGTCAATCAGATAAGTCAACCCATACTGACTGGCATGTCTCTACTACTACAGAGAGCCCAGGGACAAACCTGACATGGTTTTCTATGCTAACACTCTATAAAAAAGCTGTAAGGGCTCAGCAATCACCATCAGGTGTATTGATCATGGGTGGAATGGTCAGAGAAACATTTGCCCCAGGATAGCTAACTTTTCTTGCATCAGAGATGAAGTCTGGGTACTGCCCACTTACTCTGTTTAATCTCCAATGCCTAATGTCTAGGGTTGAAAGAAAGGAAAGGGTACAGGAGGATATGCATGTTTAATATTTTGATACCTGTATCACAGTTAATGGTGGCTCTGCTTTAAGATCCTCAATATGGACTGGGCCAACTTTGATCTCACACACATTAGAAAGGAAAATTGAAGGGCTGAGAGACCTTTTGTGGATTTTTTTTGGAATCCTTTGTGGATTTATGGCCTAAAATTATAACCAAAGTATTCCCTTTCCCTGGCTTGAGATACCTGGAAAGCAGGAATTTGCAATCATGAAGGTTTCTCAAAAAGCAAGGATTTAAGGCAAGGGGAAGTGGTTCACCTTGACACAGGTAATGTTTTGTTTCAGCCATGGGGTAGCCTGATAATGCACTTGACCCAATATACCCATAGAGTGAACAGAATTTCCTTACCTAAATTCATCTCTCAAGCTGCATACAGTTATGTTTCTTACTTTTTAAATTACTGTCTTCCCCTCCTATAATCACACCTTCCTTTCTTTTCGCACACACAACCCTCTTCTGCAGCTTTGTTGAAATAATTGATTGACTCTAGTTAAGCCCTTTCTTTTGTTTTTTGGCATGAGTAACATTGGATCAGTCACCATTCTATAGGTTGTCCAAAGAAGTCCGGAATCATCGTCAAACAGTATGTTGGTTATATTTTCAAATAATATATTAAATATATTTTCCTTCAACCTCTTGACACATTTTCAGATGAAATGTTTTAAAATTTCAAGCAATGGATCTAAGTATATGTTTTAAAACATATACTAAGTACAGTACTTTCCCTAGGTTTCTAGACTTTTTGGACACTCAGTTCTATATTCATTGTACTTTCCCAGAGTAAAAATTAATCCCATTGCTTAATATATCAAGGGACCATACCCAGCAATATTTTGAACATATTATTTTGAAAATATAATTACCAAATAATTTTAAAATAGGTTTATCCATGTTTCTCAACTTTTTAGATACCTTGTGATTCTCTTAGACAAACACTCAGGGTCACACTGTTTGAAGCTTCAAATAGAACTGGACCTAACGGTATTTACTGTCACTTAATCTTAGCTACTGACTGATTTATTACTGAGGCTTTGTATTTTTTATTTTTTCCATGTCACATAATCAGAGTTTTTAGATGTGAATTTCAGAATTCTATTCCCTGAATAAATAATGAATGCTCACAAAGAATTCCAAATGTTCTGCCTTTGACATTGTATAGTTTGCTCCAGAACAATTATTATAGCACCTGACTCAGCAGGAACTGTTCATTAGAGATGTGAACTCTGGAAAACAAATCCACCATGCCTCACTTGGCAAGGCTGTTGTCAGCCTTGCATGCAGCTTGTGCTTGCAATAAATAAAGAAGTAAATAATAATAATGGTGCAAATTAAATTTATGCCCCACAAAGTTAAAAATATTGCCAGCATTACTCAAAACCTATGGGTTTAGAGAAAGACTTACTATGACAAGAGAAATTAAATAATAATAATCAGAAGAAGAAGAAGACATAATAAGGGGAACAGATAGTGTGTAGGGGTTGAGAACCACTCCAAAAGTATTTTAACACCTCAGCTGAATTCGTACTTGCGAACTTCTCTCAAGTGTGATATTAAGTCTTAACCAGAGTCTGGCTAGGTCTGTAGGCCTCTAGGGCAAGTCTTGGAGCTTTAGTGACTTGTGCAGGGACAACATGTGGTTGAAAGCCATGGCAATCTCTGTCTGGGAATCAGGGTCAGACAGTCTCCTGAAGCTAGTGAGCTGCTTCTGTTTGAAATCTCCTTTCTGAATGTTCTTGGGCCTGTGATGCTTACCTTCTGAAACCTGAATCCAGGGTCTGACAAGTCCTAACATACTGTAGCTCCTGATACCTACAAAGTCTTTATTCAGTCTAACCTATTGATTCCCTGAACCTGTTGCCTTAGGCAGAGAGGGAGCTAATTAAAAGAAAATGGAGCTTTGAAAATCTCTCAGAATCTCTCTGAGATGCTGCCACAAACCTCGGGAATTTGAATCACTGCCCTACCTAGGAGCTGACAACAAATCTTTCTCCATGCTGCTGAACTAGGAGTGAGATGCTTTTAAAATGGGAAAAGAAAAAAAAATTACAACCTCCCTGTTCCCATCTTATTTTCTCTCTAAGATTTTAGATGAAGTTAAAGATATTTTAGAGTAAAAAAAAAAAAAAAGAGATATGTGAATGCACGTGTGTATGTGTGTGTATTTTGGATCACCATAGCATATATTTCTTGGGTATTTATAAATATCAGTTAAAATTTTAAAACATTCTCTCTGCCCTCTAAGGGTGGTTTATGCCATTGTATAAGTAGGAAAAATGAGACAGAGAGAAGTTAGGTAATTTTTCTTAAGTAATCTGAGTCAGCCAGAAAGATAGTTGGATGAGATTACAACTCAGAGTTGCTGACACTGAAATACATGTGGAAACCACTAGACCACATTGTTATCTTTCTTTCTTGAATTGACTATAACACAACAGCACTTCTATGCCTGTTTTTTTGTGCAGCAGTTTCTAGGTAGATAGAACAAACGAATTATAAAATTGTCACTTACCACCTGCCATAATGACCCATCCCTTCCTTTCTGAACACATCATGACCATCAGAGAGTGGGGGAAAATATTTAAAGTAGCACTGAGACCCTAATATTCATTGGTTACACTTATGACCATGTTCAGATTGTATCACTTCCGAAAAGCTGCAAAGGAATTTTGCCAGGATGGCTCCTTTTTCCTAGGCAAGGGCCAGAAAGATGAAAATAGACCACAAGGCTATCATTAGATGAAAACAATAGAGTGGGACTCACTGTCCAGAAATCCTGAACCTGCTTCCCACATCAGATAATTTTCTAGTTGCCCATGGGAATTCATCATCCTGCATTTTGAATAAAATTACAGGTGAAGAAAAATCTGAAAACAGAAAAGTTTATTCCTGAACAACCAAAGTTGGGCTTTTCTAATGACCAAGATGATTCACATTCAAGATTCAAAACTCAAAATACAGGGTACATGTCTTAGTAGCATAGAGTAGGCCAGTAAAAGATAAAAAGTATGGCTTAATCCAGGATCAGACTCTTATATTCTTATTTTCTCCAGAAATGTAAAAGTGAGAAGCATAAGCTACTATTCCAGATATAGCAGACCAGAACCACCTGGAGGAAATGGGACTTTCATGTAAGATATACGAGTTATCTATAGCTGTGTAACAAATCATCCCCCACACTTGCTTTGTGAAAACAAACAAATTTATTATTTATCATGGTTCTGTGTGTTGGCAGGGTGATTCGTCTGCTGCTTAACCTTCTTGGCTCATTCAGGCAGCTGCATTCTACTAGCTGGTCAGCTGGATTGTCCAAGATGGTCTCATTACCATGTCTGGCAGTTGGTATTGGCTGTCGGCTGGGTCACAGCAGGTCTTCATGTCTTCTGCTTCTTCGGTAGGGCAGATTGGCTTCCTTAACCTGGAAGTTTTAGGTCAGTTTTCCAACAGGGCAATAATAGTGCTTAAAAGTTTCAAACAAAACCTCTCAATAGTGTTTTCTGAGGAGTCACTTTTAGTTAGTACATGACAAAAGAGGAGAGTATGTTGACAATTTTTTAGAAGTACAGTTAATAAAGCTGTCATTTTAGGGCTACAACTTCTCTCAATGCTTCTGGGAGAGACTAATTCTGTGGTAATTGAGGTTTTACTTTTCTATGCAGTTTCCATTTAAAGAACGCTCGAGGAAAGAAATGCTAAGATCTATCATTTAAGTTTTTAGAAACTTCATTGTTGAATTCCAGTTCTTGCGCTAATGTCATTAGAGAACTTTCAATGTGACCCTTCTGTTTGAGTGATTCAATTCATATCTGTATCAATTTCTTTTTCTAAATCTTGGATTTATGCAATCTAAAACACTACTGGAAGGAATAAAAATGGTGGTGAAACAAGGAATAAAATCTAATATAATGATTTTGTCAGGGAGCAAAAAATAGAGGTTGTTTCTGCAAGAGTTCCTATGTGTCCATGGTTAGATGCATTATTATCTGGGAATGAGAGTGACGGGGGTAGGGGTTGGAGTGCTGGAACATGGAGAATTGGAAAAAATAGTGCTTGTTTCCAGACTAAACTTCAGGGGTTAGCCTTAGTGAAATGTTGTTTAGCTTGTCTTTATGGGGCAGACAGGCTCTTGTGAAATGAATGAGAATTTAGAACTTTGTTATGCTTTTTTATGTTTTTTAAACTTCCTTTTCTCCAGCATTTCTCCACCTATGCCCATGGAAATCTAAGTGGCAATATTATGACTCTCCAGTATGCGTTATCTATACCAGTGGTCCCCAGCCTTTTTGACACCGAGGACTAGCTTCATTCAGTTTTTCCACAGCCAGGGCTGGGGACTGGTTTCAGGATGAAATTATTCCACCTCAGATCATCAGGCATTAGTTAGATTCTCATAAGGAGTGCACAACCAAGATCCTTCATGTGTACAGTTCACAATAGGGTTTGCACTCCTATGAGAATCTAATACCACTGCTGATCTGACAGGAGGTGGAACTCAGGTGATAATGTGTGCTTGCCTGCCACTTACCTCCTGCTGTGCGGCCCAGTTCCAACAGGCCACTGAACAGTACCTGTACCACGGCCGGGGGGGGGGGAGTTGTGAATCCCTGATCTGAATCATGAAGCTCAGGAATGGTCTCAGCTGAGGAATAATATTGCCAGTAAGAAAGTTTGTGTGTGTATCTATTCTACTTGTTACGGTGCTAGCCAGCCTTTACTAATGTCTTCTTCAGCTGAATGGTTGTTATCTAGTGGGAGGAGATAGTAAAGAAAGTGTTAAAGATAAAAGTTTTCATTCTCTTTTATTTCATTTAGTTTCCTACCTCTGGAAGGGAAAAGAAAGTTTAAATTTTAGGGGATTTGATGTTGTGTAAATAAAGAGATGATGTACAAATTGGTATGGCTGTCACAATGTGGTGCTGGAGGAGTCATGGAATCAAAATATATTAGAATTTTTTTTAAATCTTGACCACATTCCAGTAAGATAACCACTGCTTGATTGGATGGTTTGACTTCTAGTGGTATAATGTTTACTATTGTGAGACAGCTAATTTCACTGTTGGATAGCATAAACTGTCAAAAGTAATTATTATATTGAATCAAAATATGCTAACACTTTCACTCATTGAACCTGCTTTGGCCTAGTGGGTTGAATAAAATGATTGTATTATAACAATCATCTGTAGAGCACCTATTGTTTTAAATGTTTTATGTATGATAATTTATTCAACCGTCACAACCCTGTAAAGTAGATAGCTTTATTAAACCCACTTTACAGATGTGGAAACTGAAGCATTGAAAGATTACTTTGAATTACTCAAGGTTGTGCACCTATTAAAAGGCAGGATTGGTATTTGAACCCAGGCAGCTAGATCTCAAGGCCTTTGCTATTATCAAACTGCTAACAACTGTCAACAGCAATATTTAGTAACTGATATAAGAAACTACACACATCAGCAGTTGTTGCAACCAATAAGCATTTTTAAAAATATTTCCAAGCATCTAATTCTGCAAACTCAGAAAGCCATTAGCCATAATACACTGAGAAAGCACCAAAGTTTTATACTTATTTCTGTAGGTAGCCCTCAAATACTTGAGACAAATGTTCTGCATTCCTTAAGACTTTTTTCCAGGCTAAATATCACTAGTTCTTAATAATATTAATACTTCATGTTCATCTTCAGCCAGAAAATACTTGTTGAACACGTAATTTTCCCCCAGACACTGTGCTAGGCACTGTATAAACATAAAACACCTAAGGATTCATTTCTTGAGCAGCTTATGGGTTTGGGGGGAAAATGAAATAAGTTTAAATATGTTTTTTAAATGTTAAAAAGAATTATAATAGAATTATGCTCAAGGTTCTTTGGGAACAGAGAGACCTCTAATTATTACTGAGGCATTAAGGAAGGATTTCCCAAGATGGTTATACTTTAATTGAGACTTGAAAGATTGATAGGAATAAGCTAGAAAGGAAATACTATAACAGCAGAAGAAACAAATGGGCAAAGTCTTGACAACACGATAATATGATTTGTGCAGAGAACTGCAGTTTAATTCCATGGAGTGAAGGGTACATCTAGGGAGATGGTTGGAGATGAGAAGACAACCAGATTTCCTATTCTAAAGTGAGATAGAGGGAAGCCATTGTAATAAGTTTAGTTTGCAAGTGATTTCATTCAATAAATATTTGTTGGGTTTATACTATATTTAAGCTGTGCTAGACATTTGGTATTTGTTGTGAGCAGGATAGAAATCATCCCTGTCTGCTTAATACTTATAGTCAATTGGAAAATAACAAGCAATAACAATAAATTTGGTGGTATAAGGGACATATAGAAAGCTATAAGAATACACATTTCCAGAATCTAATTTTTCCTGGGATGAGGATCCCTCTTCCTAAGGGAATGAAAGTAGTTCATTTGGAAGGTGACTGGGGGAAGAGTGGGAAAAAAAGATTAAGAAAGTAGGAAACCCAATACGGAATGCATTAATGACCAGATCACGTACTTGAACAATGGGGGATCAGTCCTACTATGGAACTCTGGAAGGCTGTGTAGAGCATGTCTCAGAATTGTTGTATCTGAGGAGTGGGGAAACCAGGGTATTTATCTATTGAATCCAAACTATAATTGATTGAAGGCCATTCTTAGGGATGTCAACTCCTCAACATTTCCAGGTTTGCCAGCATGTAGGTTGAGTGTAGGTCTGCATGTAGGTTGGCAAGCTCCTATAGCCAGAGCAAGCTCTCATGCAGAGTCACGGTACTTGCAGTAAAATATATTCAGGTACAGTGTCCCATACTGAGTTTTCTGTTTTGTCAGTGGATGAATTGTTGGTCACAATCTAAAAAAACATAATGGAATTCATAATGAGATGAGCTATGAACTCTGTTGCTCTGTCTAGTTCCTAGGCCAAATTTGAAACATATCATTTGTGTTTTTTACCAATCATTCTGTATTTCCCTCACCTTGGTCAACATTTTCACGAATCTAAATTGTTTTCCTGGTGAGATTACTCAGAACATCGTCCTTTCATCCCTGAGGGGTCTGAACTTTTAGTTATTCCTTCACGTGAAGCTGATGACCAGGTGCACTGTTCAGTTTGCCTTTACCATCATCTTTCATGGCTACCCCTGAGTTGGGCTATAGTGCAAGAGCAGTCACCTGATTCATGGCTTGCCTCAACTTATAGAACAAATCTATCAGGACATAAGGAATGTGCTATGGGATCATTTGTGTGACCTGAAGAAGAAAGGTTGATAAGTTGGGGATCTGGGCCACCTCTTCACATTAACTTATCTGATCTGGACCTTTTAGAACACAATCCCTATTTCCACTGTACTTTGAATTTTTAGTTTTAGGGTAAACAGGGAAGGATCTGAAGATGGCCAGTTCCTGATGGGCATTTTCAGTTTTATTGTCACTGGATATTTCATGGCCTTGCATTTAGCCTATACCAGGGCCTATATAACTAGTTTCTACTTGGTAGCTTGCCAGAACTTCTATTTATTGTCTTCTGTACATGAAATGGCCTTGCTCAAAAATCTTAGATTCCACCAAACATTTTAACCTACCTTATGTATCTCTAGCAAAATGGAATCTGATGGGTCAGATGGCCAAATGGTAGATCTGCTTGTATTGCATCTTTAATCTGCTACAGAGTCCTCTCTTTCTCTAGTCTCTAATCAAATTTGGGAACTATCATTATTACCCTATAAATGTGTAAAAGCAGTAGTTCCAAGAGTAGTATATGCTGTATCTAAAATATAAGGAGGTCTATTAAGGGCTATGCTTTTTTTTCTTATTGGCAGAAGGGGCAAGGTATGTGAACTTGTCCTGTAACTTTGAGGGTATATACAAGCATTCCTCCAGGAAATAAACCTCTAAAACTTTACCAATATGGGAGGATTTTGATTCATTTTGGGGTTGTCACCAGTGTACATAGTGGATATTAAATGGCACATGTATTTGCATTTCTTGCTCTCCAGGAATATCAATATGATGTAGAAGTGTGATGTTTGTGAAAATTTTAAGATTATCCAGAACTATATTATGACAGAGAGCAGAAAAATTACCTTAGCTTGAAGCAAAACTGTAAATATGTATTGATATTCACCCCAGGTAAAAGCAAACTGCTCTTAATTCCTCTTTTTTTTGTTGGAGATGGAAAAGAATGCCATCTCTAGATGAATAGCCTCATATTAAGTTCTAGAGCCCATGCTGATCTGTTCTAGTTAAGATACTATTATTTGACTAAATGTCAGCAGTTCAGTCTTTTACCTTTAGACCTTCTTATATCCATCTGGTTGAATAGGTTAATGCCAATGAATTAAATGGAGATAAGGTGAGTACCATCACCTCTGCATTGTTTAATCTTTGAATGTGGTACAATTCTTTACCGTTTAATCCAGAATGTAATATTGCTTTGAATTGATAAAACCATCATATCTCGTGAGAACTCACTCATTAACATGAAAACAACATCAAGGATAACCACCCCCATGACTCAGTTGTCTCCTACTGGGTTCCTCCCAGGACACATGGGGATTATGGGAAGTACAATTCAAGATGAGATTTGAGTGGGGATGCAGACAAACCATATCAGGTTACTTCATATCAGTATCAGTTTAGATCTTGTATTCAGTGGCTTTCATAAAATTTAAGTATTTCCCTTTCCCAAGTATATAGAGACTTTGGTAAATGGCCTTAGGTCACTGTGAGAAAGAACTGGGGTGATGGCTATTGTATATATTTGCTGTAACCTCTGGAGTCTTTCTTCAAGGCAACAATAATGTCATTCATTTAAGGAGTCCTCTGTCTGAAAACTGACTCAGTCATAGAAATGGCATGAGAGATGATGGTCTTCCATTGCAGTAACTGATATTAGCTTTTCCCTTACCTATCTTTTTGTTGTTGTTGTGATCATGTTACATACTCATTGGCTATTAACTTCCTCCCTAGAAACACCAATAATCTATTTGCCATCACCTCAAATATCTGTAGGTCAAACCCCATGGTTGTTGGTATGGTTTGACTCTGTGTCCCCACCCAAATCCCATCTTGTAACACCCACAATTCTCATGTGTTGTCAGGGCGGGGGGCCCAGTGGGAGATAATTTAATCATGGCAGGTCTTCGCTGTTCTTGTGATAGTGAATACATCTCATGACATCTGATGGCTTTAAAAATGGGAATTTACCTGCACAAGCTCTCTCTTTGCCTGCCACCATCCATGTAAGATGTAACTTGCCCATCCTTGCCTTCTGCCACGATTGTGAGGCTTCCCCAGTGATGTGGAACGTTAGTCTCCATTAAACATCTTTCCTTTGTAAATTACCAGTCCCGTGTATGTCTTTATCAGCAGCATGAAACAGACTAATACAGTTGTCATTTTGGCCTGCTGTTTTTCACTGTAACTGTCAACATCTGACTTACTATTACAGAATCCTCACGTCTCCATGGTCACTCAGTCCAGCTCCATTGCAGTATCTCTTTCCTTCTTAAACGCTGCACTATAGAGAACAGCCATCTGTGAGCTTTTCAGTGATGCCGGCGCCCCATTCACTACTGCATTTCCTATTCACTACTGTTTTAGTGAAAAGAGCGTCTTCTGCTCTACTTCGGCCCTCAGTGGGAAACACAGAAAACTGCTGGCCTGTCTCATGTTATGTAGTAAATTCATCCCAGCAGACACACTTCTTTAAGACCTTTGACATCTTCTTCAGTACTTTATCAAGGTTGTTATAGCAACTCTACTTCCTTTACTATAGGCCATTCTTGTTTCTAAGCTTCAAACAGACACTGTGTTGCAATATTTACACCATCTCTGGGCACTCTTATCAGGATATTAAACTAGAGACACAGAAGAGGTCTCTATTATTCAGCTTATCCTTCCCCCCAATTCCCATCATTACCCTCAATAACCATCCCCAGGCATGCTCTCCTAGTCCCTGCTTTAGCCAGGTCCTCCCATTCTTTTGGTGAATACTTGCTTTATTCCTGTGGTAGGAACAGTACTTCCCTGCTCTGATGATACTGAAATGTGACCCTAATTGCTTGTCCTGAACAGTGAGTTGAGGCAAATACAGTTCCTGAGAGATGACCATTCTCTTGCACATGACCATTCTCTTGCACATCCTTTGCCTTAGGGCAGAGGAGAGTTTTTCATTGACTTCAGGCAATAGGAGCCTGCCTTCCTATAACAAATGAAGATACTTTTGCCTTCCCAGAGGATTCTGGAGGTTAAATATTCTCAAAAGTATCTACCCAGATGTCTGCATCCCACATCGTAGAATCCAATTCCTTTCCTGACATTAGTATATAAGACTTCAGAGACTTTTAATTTGGCCTCCTTTGTAACTGTTTCACCCCTCCAATCAAATGTTGGGCCTGATTTAAAGCAATGTGTGCTCTCTGGCAACAAGAGGTAAAGAGTTTTTTTAATGTTGCCATGAAGACATTCTGGCTGTCACCCTGAGCCCTGTTGATAATTGTTGACCTAAAAGTGTCATTTTCTTCCTTCAGGGTTTTATGGCTGTTAACCATACCCAACCAATTTCACAGACTTTAAGATCATGTGTTTCCTTCTTACTTCTACCTGATCCTAGTTCATCAAAGATGAAATATAAGGATTTTCTTAGTAATAGTGATGCTATTACCTACAGCATGCTACAACTTATCACCAGCCCATGTGTTACCAGCAGTGGGACCTTGTTGCTATCTGACTGGTAAATAATCAAGTCAAAAATCCAGTCCTGAAGTTTGCTATTTAGATGTATTTTGGCACTAATTGTCTTAAGTTTGGTTCTTTCAAAAGCAGAACTTGATAAAAGCTTTGAGTGAAAGTTTGAGAGGTGGGTCTGAAAAAGCTTTTGTAGGTAAGAGAAGAAAAACAGAAGATAGTGAAGTCAACACAGGGTGCAATAAGAGAGCAAATTACAACTTAGGAAACTAGTGCCTAATCCCACAAAGAACGTCTAAAAGTCTGTGCAGAGCATTCTTCAAAATTGTTCCACTCAAAGTGTGAGGAAACTGGAAGTTTATTTACAAATTCCCCTTCATAGTTTGTCAGTTGCTGCTCCTGAGTATGCTAACCCCAGCATATCTGGCCTGCTCTACAAGCTAGCCAGGCATACTCTTGTAACCAGAGAAGGTGATTGGGCATAGTCACAGGTGTCTACACTATGAAGATGTCAGCCTGTACAGAAATGTTGAAAACTGACCAGACGTGGAAGAGGAGCTAGCATCTGCTATAATGCATCAAGTGTTAGTAGTAGCATGAGGAAAGATGGGACAGAATAGGTAAACATTAATAATTACACAAAGCCAGTTATAAACTATTTTTAAAAATGGATACTTTGTAAAAATAACATAAGTGTTTTCTGCTCCTTTTTCTGGAATCAAGTATATTCCAACTAGGACAAAGAAGAGAGACAGACACTCTTAAAATAACAAAAGATAATGAAAGTTCACAGCATTGTGAAAATTCTGATGATCTTGCAGGTACCATTCAAGGAGAACTGGCCAGTGTGAGACTGCCTTTCCCTGTATCTCTTCTCCATTTCCATCTAGAAAAAAAGTTAACAGAACTGACTGACAACTGACATGAGAAGAGATATGACCCTGAAAATGAGGAAAAAGGGGTAAAAAAAAATACTTGTTAAGGGAAAAGGGGACACAAAGTTCAAAAGCTAAACATTCCTGTGGCTGACTGTTATGATGGTGGAGAGGTTAGTAGAATGGAATAAAATGGCTGCTCTTGAATTTCCATACCTCCCTTGCAGACCTTCTCATGCTTTTGTGTAACTGCAACTTTAGCCTGAAGTAAAATACTGTTTTATAAAGGCTTCTAGATCCTTTTGTGTGCTTGCCCAGAAAAATAAGAGCTTTGGGGATCATGAAGTCTGCTCCTCCTTCCCACCCCCCGTTTTATTTAATGTCAGGGAAGCAGTGCTGAGGTTACCAAGGGTTTCTAACAGAAGACGTGAACAGATTTGCGTTTCTGGAAAATGACTCCTTGCTACCATGCCTTGTGAAACTATGTTTAAAAAAGAAAGAAAAAATGGAGAAAGGGAAACTAATCAGAAGGCTGTTGCTCTAGATCAGGCAAGGAAGTATAATGGTTTGATTTAGGATGGTGGCATGAGGTTGAAAGGAAGGGTGGAGTTCTGAGGTATATTTAGGAGGTGGTGACTCAGTGATTTAATTTGGAGCAAATAGGAGGAAATAATGGCTCCTTTGACAACTGGGTAGATACTAGTGCTATTTCATGAGATATTATGTAATTTGAAGAAGAAAATGAGAATTGAATATAGATGCATAAAATGAATTTAGTTTTGAGTTCAAAGTGTTTAGGACACATTCGAATGGAGGTGTCTAGTAGGAGTTAGATGTGGAGCTCAAGATATGAGTTTGGCTGGAGATAGAGTTTTGGTAGGAATTATAAGATAGAAAGTACTTGGTATCATGGAAGAGCAAAAGATAGCTTGGAAGTAAAATGTAGTGAGACGAGTAGGTTAGTTAACTTGGAGGTTACTAGGAATTAGGTCAAGCAATGAGTAGCCAAGGTTTGCATGTTTTGTCTATGAAACACTACAACAAATAAATATTATTTGGTAAGTAATTTAGAATTTCCGAAGTATTTTGTTGCGGAAAGAGATATTCAGAGATTGTAGCTGAAGGCTAAGAAGGGATTTAAATGCGGTCATTTAGGTGAAGAAAAAGGGACTGAGATAGAATCCATACTCTGGTGGTAGCTGGGTGGGCTAAGAACTAACTACAGTAACAACTGGTGGGTGGCAAGGTGTTCCCCTTAATCTGAAGGCGGCAGCTCAGTGGAAATTCTGTGTTGGTAACTGCAAGAGGATTGGTGACCATCTCTGAGTGGAGTAATGGGCCTGGCACTATGGCCAGGTTTAGGGTTGAGAAGTATAGGAATATTGTATACATGAGGATAGGACCCTGCCTGTCTTATGATGAGATTTGCGTTTTATAAAGATTAGTCTGAAAGATGTAGATGATAGATTCTGGAGGTGCAGCCTGGCTCCACTGGGATCATTTAAAAGGCTACTACAAATGTACAACAGAAAAATAATGGGTCCTTGAACTAAAGCAGCAGCAGAGGGAGTGGAGAGGAATCTGCACACATGAATGATATTCATATAAAGGAGTCTCTAGGACAAGTTGGATGAGATGCAGAGGATGAAGGAGAGTGATGGCAAGGGAGGAGTATAGGATGGCTTTCTATTTCTGACCAAGTAGAGGGTGGTGTCAACATCTGGGGTAAGTCATGAAGCAATAGGAGCAAATTTTGGAAGGTGGGGGAGTAGAAGAAAGATTTTTTTTAAAGTTGTTGATTTTGAGTTGCCTCTAGGAAATCCTACCAGCAATGCCAAGTAGTCATTTGGCTCTAGGGATCTATGATTATAGCTAGAGACTTGGGTTTGAGTTAATGGATGTATGAATCATTAGAATATAGATGTCTACTAAACAATGTGTATGGGGAGGACACTGGGAAAGACTAAATATAGGAGAAGAAGAGTGGTTGAAGATGGAGCACTGGGTCACATCAGCATTATAGGGACAAATAGAGGAGGCAATGAAAACTAGAAAGATCAGAGCAAAAGGTAAAAGGAAAATCAAGAGAGTAATGTTAAAGATGAAATGAAAGACAGTTTCAAGAAGGGAAGGGTTGTGTAGATTCTCAAAATACTGCAAAAAAAAAAAAAAAAAAGCAGGGACAGGAAATTGCTCATTGGATTTGATAACATGAAGGCCAGTCATGACCTGAAGTGGAACAAATTTTGAGAACTGCAACACAATTAAAAATGCATGGACTGAAAAGTGATAGGAGGACCATATTATGCTCAGAAATCAATTCCAGATGGATTAAGGGATTAAATGTGAAATCTTTAAAACTTTTAGAAAAAAAATAGGAGGCTATCTCATGTCTTCTGGGTAATGAAGGACTCCTTTAAAAAAGAAACAAAAAGTGTTAACACAGAACAAAAGGATTAAATTTAACTACACTGGATTGAAGAGCTTCTGTTCATCAAAAGGTACATAAATAAAGTTAAAAGTTTCCAAGTAACTGAGACAAAATTTGCAACTACAAAGGATTAGTTTCATAAACACACACACACACACACACACATTTTTAAAACCCTTATAAATCAATAAGAAAAACAAGTTTAACAAAATAGAAAAATAAACAACATGAATGCACCTAAAACCAAATGGGAAATAAGTGAGGAAGAAAAGGTGCTAAATCTCTTTAATAATCAGGAAAATGTAGATTAAAACCATAATTGCATATAATTTTATAGCCACTAGATTGCCAAAAATCAAGAAATCTGACTATATCCAGTGTTGAGAAAGATGAGGAACTATGTTAAGTTTATATACTGCTGGTGGAATGATAAATTTGTACAATAACTTCAGAAGACAGTTTGACATTTTTTTGAAATATTGGGCATTTGCATTTTTTAATTTTTACTTTTATTTTTTTTGAGACGGAGTCTCGCTCTGTCACCCAGGCTGGGGTGCAATGGGATGATTTCTGCTCACTGCAAACCTCCGCCTCCCATGTTCAAGCGATTCTCCTGCCTCTGCCTCCTGAGTAGCTGGGATTATAGGCGGCCACTACCACCCCCGGCTGATTTTTGTATTTTTAGTAGAGATGGGGTTTCACCATGTTGGTCAGCCTGGTTTCGAACTCCAGACCTCAAATGATCCACCCACCTTGGCCTCCCAAAGTGCTGGGATTACAGGCATGAGCCAACTGCGCCAACCTGCATTTTTTATAATGAAATAATTGCAGTTTTAAATGTATACTCTAGTTTGTAGTATTTCCAAACTGATAATTTCTTTTTATATGTACCTAATGTTATAATACATTTTTCAGTGAATAGGAGGATTGTCAACCAATGTAGACTATGCCTTTTAAATGCTTAAGTATGAACGGAAAGAAATAGATAACTTGTGGGTTTCTAGTTGTGTGTCTCTGGTCTTTCTTGGACATGTTTCTTTTCAACCATGACCCCAGAATTGGTACCTGACTCTCTTGCTCCCAGTTTGTTTTCACTCTTGTATAGTGTTCACTGTCAATGCAGTCTGTAATTACCTTGACTTTCTGAGCAGCACCTTCCCATTTTTGTCATATTGAATTTGCAGTCAGTTTTTGGTCCAGCCTGAGAATCTGATCAGCATTATAAAGTGCAGTTGTTATGGATAAAAGGACTTCTGGACTTTCATAGCAACTGATAATTGTAATAATAGAATAGTGAGTAGTGAGGCCCAATTTACTGATTTCTAGAGTTTTCTTACATTCCTGAAAAATAACTCAGTTTATTTAAGGCCTTATGAAATTAGAGAAATAATCCTAGATAAGGATGATGCTGTTATTTATAGAACTTTATATGCAGCATACCAAGTGTTTCTCAGATGTTACAACTGTCTGGAAGAGACTCCACAAAGAATATTGCCAATATTATTTTTTATTTTTAGTAAATAAAATTTCAGTATAGGCCGAATCAACGTCCCATTAAAAACACTTTCAGAATTGGGTCTGAGTCATCTTGTTTTTTTCTTCTCTAATTCATTTGTTTCCTAGACAGGGTGATTGAGTGTTTTCTTGATTGAATGATTTCCAAACTTGACTCAAACCAACTATCACATGCTAAGCCTGTAGCTTGATTCCATCAAGTACAGTGAGCAAAGTGAGCACAGCTCTAGAGATAGGAAACCTTCAAAGCTCGTCATCATCAAAAGCCTCAGGTTGAATCTACAGCCGTCCATGGCACTATGTTGTGTTAGAGTGTGCAGTTTCAGAAAGGCTGCTGATTCTTCAGAATAGGTAATGAGTAAATATCCTAAGGAAAAATAACTTAAAGAACACGAACACATTACAGAATATGCAGTCTGAAGTTTCCATCATTTGTGTTCACTGAAATTTTTATTATTTTCCTTTCATGTATGCTGCATATTTCAATGCATAAAAGGCTTTTGTATATGCTTTGACTTTAGAATCAATCTGTGAGATAAGCAAAGGGCTAAATTATCACTCCCCTTTTAAAGATAAAAAGATTAAGATTTAAAGATAATAAATGACTTGCACAAAGTTACAGACATAATGAGTAATAGAGAAGGGGCTTGATCCCAGCTACATCTTTTGATTCCAAGTTTAATGTTTTCTCAATTGTAAAACATTACAGAGTTGACAACCAGATATGGTAAAATGCAGTAAGATGATCATGTTCTTAAATTTTAGCTAACTATGTTTTCCTTTCTTTCTTCAGTTTACTTAGCTGGTCATTAATTCCAAATGATGGTTATCATAAATTTGATAACAAAATTTAGCTTTTCAAAAGCAATTCATAAGAAGGTCATTTATATATTTTGCTCTGAGCTATTTTTGGAATTGCAGGTTAAGTTGATATGCTCAATGGCAGGTTTATTATGAAATTTCATTTCTGCAATCTCTTCTAGTCCTAAAATTCTATGACATGATTTTTAAAATTTGACTATATATTTTGCACTAGCAGCATTAATATAAATAAAAAACATTTGTTATATGACTAAGCTGTATTGGTATTTATAAAATGTTGTACAGGCATTAAGTAGCTTAATACAACGATTTGTGGATACGTACTATTATTGCCTTTTACAAATACTAATACAGAATTTAGGATGTGAGTAATCTGTCTTAGTTTACCAAACTAATAAATGTGCTAATGTTTGAACAATCTGTTACAATTTTACTCATATCCTGTGTTGTACTGCAGAACTTTGAAATTCATAAAAGAAAAGTCTGAAGTCTGGGAAAAAGGTATCAGTCAAGACTAGATGCAACCCTTGATGATACATATGAAAATCTTGGGTTAAGACGTCTGATCTCATGGGGGAAAATTCAGACTTTTTGAGTTGTATTCCTCTTTAAATGGAGATCAAATATGAACTTCATAAGTTGTTATAAAAATTAAGCCAAATAATGGATGCAAAATATTTTCTATATAGTATGACCTCAATAAAGTCAGTTTTTCTTAGCCTTTCCTTCTA
Source organism: Ateles fusciceps (assembly GCA_036589455.1). NCBI lineage: Eukaryota > Metazoa > Chordata > Mammalia > Primates > Atelidae > Ateles > Ateles fusciceps. Next base: position 1,848,397 of record JAZHEH010002836.1, read on the forward strand.
CAGTATGTCACTTAGAATCTTTTTTATTTAAAGAAACAAAAACCCAATAAAGCATATCTGAGAAAACAACTTACATAACAAGAAAACCAAAGGTAGGCAATTCTGGGTACCACCAACTCATAAGTTCAACAGTATTACATGCACCCAAGTTCTCTCCTTTTTGCTCAGCGGTTCTGTCATCTTTTATGGTTGCTGGATGAGTCAGTTTGCCAGGTATTCCATGTAGACACAGCCATATCAAGTAGAAAAAGTGAAAATCTTTCTTCCAGGTCTTCAGACTGCCATCAGATAAGAATTTTGACACATCCTCTTCCAGAACAAATCATTGTCCAGAAGAATAGAATTTACATAACTAGCTTTGACTAAGTAAATTCCTAGAGTGGGAAGGGGCTGACCAACCCTTAAAGTGTATGGTCACTGGAGACCTGAACAGAATTGGGGTTATATTAACCAGGAAGAAGAGAGTAGGAAATAGCTGTGAGGTAGGCAGTTATAAATGTATAATACCACACCTAAGAAGAAAGGGAAGTGTGAGGCAAAAACCTCTTTCTACAGAGATCAACAAGAATTCTCAGAAATGAATCAAAGTGGGAACTTGAAATAGGAGAATAGTTGGAATGAATTAAGGTTTAAATCAAGGTCTTGGCCACAGGGATAGAGCCAGAACCCAAGAACTAGGACCTGTAACAAAGTTAGCAAGTAGCAGAAAGTAATGAGGGTGACTTGAGTCTCCAACGCTAGCCTAGAGATTGTGGCATTTTCTTTGGACAAAGAACTAGTCGAAGAATCTAGGGTGATAACATATAGATAGGATCCAAAATGGACCCAGCACTCAGCTCTCTCAACTATGCCTTCAATCTGTTTTCTTCTATTGATTTCTTCCTTTTAGACAATGAATATTCTCCTTTCTCCATCCCTTAAAAAAAATATTTCTTTACCTTATTTCAGTAGATTTCTTCTCCTTGACTGCTCCTATCAATTTCCTGGCTACTCACACCCCAATTTCTACTTAGAATCCAGATTTTCACTGTTCATACTGCCTCACAATGTACTTTATCTACCTTCACAACTCTATTATAGTTGCTCTGTGAAATAGTTAATGTCATCCTAATTGTCAATACCAATGGTCACTTTCAGGCCTTTTTCATATTCAGTTTCTTTGTTGAGCAAGTTCTCTCAAGATTATTTAATATACTTTTTTAGGGAAAAATCCATAACACTTTGGTTTCCATGACAAGGCTCTCTATGGCTCCCTCTGAGCTTTTTAGACCAACCTTTCTCTGTGCATTTGTAAGCTCTTCTTCCTTAGCTCACCCTGTAATGTTTCTGAAGTTTCCTGATCCTAAATCCACTTAAAAATTGTTTTTTATACTTAATGTGATAGAGAAACCATCTGTTAAAGTTAATAAAGCAAGATAAGAGGATAGCACTAAATTGTTGAAGGAAGAAATCTACCCTTCCCCCACCCCCACCTTTTTTTTTTTTTGCCAAGGTCGAAATGACTGCCCTATCTGTGTCAGCCCAACATCTATCATTTTATATTGAGTGCCAGCTTAAATCAATTGAAACTCATCAACTCCTGTGGTAGTGTGGTGATGTAACATGCAGGAGTAGTATGCCAGAAGGCTCCTCTTTGTTACAAAAAAAAAAAGGAGAAAAACAAGCAATGATTGTTGGCTGTCAACCTGACATATTCTGGCACCAAACCAAACCAACCCTGGGGCCTTTAGAAGATTTCAAGGCTGCGAAAATTATCTTAATTATAATATACTGTGCTTCCATAGATATGCTTTTAAGAGGATCTCATGTAGCCTAATCTACAGTCTCATGATTAGCTCCTGCATGGTTATATAGTACAGAAAGAGTCAACATTAGGGCAGAGTGACAAAATAAGGTAATTAAACATACTCAGAAGCAACAATGCTAGCAAAAATGAGGGAAAAATATCTGCGTTCTTCACTCTGACTGTGGGGCAATACCGGAGTCAATCATTTCTTTCCCCTTAACCACCCTATCTACTCATTCCTGACCCCACCACTAGGTTATAAAATAGGCATTTAATGTGGCAGATAACAGCATTTAATGTTTTGCTGTGTGAAAAATTACTCAGAAAAATTTAACTAGACGAAGTTGTTGGTTATAGAGAAAACTATTACTATTCAGTTTGTATTGGATTATGGATGATTTTTAAGTGAGCAGATGTTTATATACAAAAATTCTCACATGCTTTGGGGAAGAAACTATAAGCAGGAAAATAAGGCAAGTACTCTCTCTCTTATATATATATAGCATACTTGCTTTATTATATATATATATGTCTATATATATATATGTCTATATATATATGTCTATATATATATGTCTATATATATATATATGTGTCTATATATATATATATATATATATATATATATATATATATAATTTTTTTTTTGAGATAAAGTTTCGTTCTTGCTTCCCAGGATGGAGTGCAATGGCGTGATCTCAGCTCACTGCAACCTATGCCTCCTAAGAGCAAGCAATTCTCCTGCCTCAGCTTTCCCAAGTAGCTGGGATTACAGGCACCCACCACCACGCCCAGCTAATTTTTTTGTATTTTTAGTAGAGACTGGGTTTCACCATGTTGGCCAGGCTGGTCTTGAACTCCTGACTCTCAGGTGATACACCTACCTCAGCTTCCCAAAGTGCTGGAATTACAGGCATGAGCCATCATGCCTAGCCAAGGCAAATACATTATATATTTAAGGATATAATGGTTATGAAAGTTAATGATGAGTGTTAAGTTTGTAGGTCTCTACTTGTTATAACTCTTGACAAAAATGTCTTTATAATGTGGATTTATTTTGCAAAACAGTCAAGGCTACCTTCACCAAGAAGAATATTTAAACTAGCATATGAAATACCCTGTTCTTGCTGTAGGATCATTCACATATTCAGTTTATTTCTGTTTGGGTTTTTTGTTTATACCATATAAAAATGATTTTTTAAATTTTTATTTTATTTTTCTTGCTCTGCATCCTATCCAGCACTCCATCCTGCCCATACTGTGTATTTCAGTCTGAATCTCTGACCACCTCTAGCCTGTTTCAACCTGCCTGACTTGCATCTGTGTTCATAGTTAACCTCAGCCTACTGACTTGAACTCTGTGTTGTATGAGTCTCTTCTGGTTGGATCTAAGGCCCTCAGATTCTTCCTGAATGAATTAATGGTACCCATGGCCCCTGTCTATATGGACCTCTTATGCCACATTTGCCCTCACAACCAGCTAGACTAGCCTTCCTGTTCTGGCCTACCCTTCTTCACTTGTGACTCAGCAGTGAAGGGACAGGAGAGTTGAGGGAGGGATTGGTCTGGGGAATGGAACATTATAAATAGAGTAAGATTGTTCTGAAGTCTGAAAGAAGGGAGCCATAACTAGCTAAGAGATGGATGAACAAAACCAGACAAATCTCAGGCCAATAGTCAAGACAGGGTCCAAAAAGTAAAGTAAAGTAAGGAGTAGGTTATCTAAGAAATTACTCAGGAGTTCACATCTAGAATGAGTTTATGCTTGGAGATTAATCCATGGGGAAAGGGCAATCAGGATATTATTATGTTTAGTAATATTTGTTAGAAATTTTATCTTACATTCCTTTTCTTAAACCTTTGCTACAGTATAGGTTATAGTCTAAGAATCTGAATCCACTGTTGATGGTAATTATGGGAAAACTCAAGCAAAGAGGAGAAAGCCAGCTTCTTAGGAAATGAGATGTAAAGAAACAAAAATTGGTTCCTAAAATATGAAGTCAGAGGAGAATCAGAAATAATTCTGGTTTTGCCCTAGAGCCATAGATCTAGTATTTCTTAAATGCATTCTAAATAATGGCAGACTTGGTATTAAAATTTGGGGGATGGTAGGGAGGGAGGTTGAAAGTAGGACTATGGAACTTGGAGGCAGGCAATTCGGTGTTCATCACCTGTGAGTGAGAACTTTTTCTGAGACTGCCATTCTCAATCCTTGATTCCCCCATTTCTACCATTTTCCCTTTTTTGTGGATTATTTTTATTGTTTAAAAAACATCATGGTAGATGATTCTAAATGCTGTGGCATGTTCCATGAAGGTTAGATTCAACTGTGTTCCTGCTAATTATACCTTTACCACATTGTCACCCTTAAAAATTAGGATTGCATAACTTGAATGAGTATTATTATAAGGATATTATTGAATCTGATATAATTTGCAAATAAAAGGAAACTTACTTTTAAACTTTAGTGTCTTAATGATTAATAGAAACAGACTAAATGGACCATATCTCAGAATAGTCATGACATATACTTCACCATGTGTATAAAACCTGGAGGCTGATTTGTCTAAGTATATCCTAATTAGCAAGGCAATGCATCTGTATTTAAGAAAAATTCAATCCTCCAAAGTCTTTAAATGTAATGTGTACCTTCCCTAAATATTTCTTGAGAACATTAAAGGTGGGATTATGTAGCACGTCACAAGAGCAAAATTTCTTTAAATTTTTCTCCTGAACATCTCTCCTTCCCCAAAGTTCCTCTTCTCCAGCAGCATAAAAGGCTTAATCTCTCCTCTCTTCTTGCAAGGTCTGTAGGATGTGCCAACTCTGTTCTCAGTTCTTACTCACTTCTCCATTCCAGCCCTCAGAGACCTGTTTCTTCTTCAGTGGGCAGCTCCATGCCACTTCCTGGGTAGAACAGGTTTGCCTCAGTGCTCTCCAGTTCTTCTCTTCACCCACTTCCCCTAATCAGCACAAAGAGTCTAAGAAGCTGAGCAGTAGGAATGAAAAATTTCTCTGAATGTTCATATGTTTTTCTTTGTCTCTGTCCTGTAGAATTTCAGTACCTAAAAATCCAGTGTCTAAGCATGTAACACAGAGGTTGGCACATGGTAGATGCTCAGTAGATATTAATCACATTTGAATAAAAGATTTGAAGATTTCATTTTGATGATAAGTAGGTAGGACAAATTCTGTAAGCTCTGTGGTCTTCAGGATGAAGTAACTATGATTATTTCACATGTGATTTTGACTAAATAGTCATCCTGCAAACTCTAACATGCTGCAGAGCTGAGTTCAAATTCTGGCTTAATATTGCTTAATTGGTCTTATTTACTATCATGAGCAAAGCACAGGAAAGACCTGCCCCCATGATTCAATTACCTCCCACCAGATCCCTCCCACAACATGTGGGAATTCACGATGAGATTTGGGTGGGGACACAGCCAAACCATATCAACCCGATAACCAAAAAATTAAGAAAACTTTAAAAATAAAGTTTCTGAGGAAGCAACTTTTAATTTGACACACAGTCACTACTTACGTAACACTTTATCTTTGCCAAAGACCATCCAGATATTAACTAATTAACTAATGACCCTTTTGAACCCATGCAAATTAATATTGCCTGCAAGCACAGTATGAGACTAAATTATACAGGAGCTAAATAATATTGGGCAATGAGTCTTAAAAAATGAGTTAAGTTGTTTGATCTGATACTATATAAAAATATGTTAACAGAATCCCATAGGAGAAATAGTTCACAGTTTAATTTTTGTTTGTTTTCAAATCCAAATACATCTACTCAGTATTAGCTGACTATTGATTTAGAAAGATGATATAGAGTAACAAAATACATGTGATCAGTTGGAATGAATTAAACTCTAGCTATATATCACTTGTTCTTTACAGTAGAGAAATTCATAAATCATAGAAGTGCCTTGAAATGCAGGTTTTACTAAAGTATGGTAACATTTATTTTGTCTGTTAAATGGCATAGGAGACTCATGAAATTTAAATTCTACCACCCCAAGGACAACATTAACCTTTGTTAATTCATCCCCCCTTTTGGGGAGATACACATTTATTACTTAAAATGTTTTGAGAGTTTGGTATCCAAACGAAACTTTGCAATATATTAAGTTTTAAATTTGGTGATACTAACTTGATTGTTAAAAGAGAGAAGTGGGAAATGGTATTAATGATAACAGGCAATAGGGAAAATTTTACTTGAAATATAAGGTCAGTCTAAAAGTAGGACTCTGAGAGAGAGTGGTTACTCTGACTATGATTCAAGTCCTGGCAATTATTAGCTTTGTAATTCTGGGCCAGATTCTTACCAGTTGTTTTCTTTAGGTTTCCCACTTGTAAGTTAAGAATGATAATAATGGGACTCTTCCTGATGTATATTGCAAATTGTACAACATAAAGTCAGGGTCTGATACTTATCATTAATGGCTAAGACAAAGATATCAGTTACTGGACTTCTTATACCATAGTATTACTGTGATGTGTTTACTTTTGGAAATACACTATGATTCTCAATTTTGAAAAAACTTCCCAAGTTCACTATTTAGTATTTTTTTTTGTTCATTTTTAAAATTTTTGTTTGCTAGACAACTATTTTCTCAAGATCCACAGGATGCCAGATGCTATAGTCAAAGATGAAGACCCCATACTACTTAAAGGTATTGACGAACTAAGCGTGGCACCACGCCATGGAAATTTATAATTACTATACAATATGAAACTAGATTGAATAAAATGTGTTGGCAATACAGACATTCAGTTACTGACCTCCTTTCCCACCATTCATTCAAAAAATATGTATATCAAGTCATTGTTATATGCTAGAGACTTTTCTGGGCACTGGGGAAAGACTGGGGAATAAACTCAACTCCTGGCCTCACTGAGCTAAAATTTCAGTGGTATAACAGAGAGGGAACAAATAAATAATGTAAACTGAGGTTCAGTGAGTGCTATGAAAAATACAAAGCAGCATTGAAAACCAGAGAGTGACTGGAGTTGGTGTTTTAGAAAGGTGATCAAGAAAGGCCTTTGTGAGGGGTAAAGTGTGAGCGGGGACCTGAAAGAAATGGGGTGAGGAAGCAAGCCTTGTACATGTCAGAGGAATAGATGACTTCCTGACAGCTAATAGTAGGTAGAAATGCCTCAGGCTATTGTCCTAAGATGGCAGTGAGGTCAATATGGTCTCAGTGGAGCTAGTCAAGGGAAAAGTGCTTTGAAATAAATTAAGAGAAGTAGAGAGGTCAATTATGGCAGGGTTACAGAGGCTTAAGAGAAGGGGAGCAGCAAAATCCAAGTTGCATTTTGGCTGATGTGTGAACCATCTCTATGGGTAGTAGAACGGAAACCAAATGTAGAGAGCCTTTGTTTTTTCCCTGGCTTTGAACTTGCTTTTGAAGTTATTTCCATGCCATAAGCCTAGGAGATGGTGGTTGGCATTTTCTTCAATCTATTTCCCAGCCACCCCTGGCTATGGAGTTTTCCCATGCCATCTCTTTGGGCATATTGCACCTCAGATGTAATTCATTTGTGCTTTTCTTGTCATTTTGGTATAATAGCAGGCCCTTCTGCAGACTTTACTTTCAATCAGAACCTTCCTTTATCTCTCCTTTACCTTCAAGGGTATTTTTATTATTGCCTAAGACTTTGACTCTTCTGCCACTATTGACGTTTAACTATGTCAAATGATGAGACATGTGACATCACAGGTATAAGCTACATCTAAACTGTTATATATAGAACTTACTGTCCTTTGGTTGCAACGTTTAATTTGCTAAAATATTGAATAAGAAAACACATCACTTTGAAAATATTGTCAATATTTTTGGCTAATTTTATATAATCTGCAGTGAGTTTCTTCCCCCTAATCTGTTATGTTTATTTCGTTCAACAAATATTATTAAGCACTTGGGGCACTGTGCTAGTTGTTGGGCATGGTTTTGTCACTGTGGTCAGCGGATAGTCATTTAAGGAATAAATTTATAACGACACATGTTTCCTGAGTTTTTGGTTATTTTATTTTATTTTATAAAATATTTTATATGCCTGTATGTGTGTATATTCAACATTTTGAATATATACATACATGTTTGTCTCTCACGTAATAAAGTAGCTACTATTTATTTAGCTGTCTCTTTGTGATGAGGATTTTCCTGACATGACTTAAGCCTCTCAGTAACCATGCAATATGTGGGTATTACTAATATTTTAAAGATTAGGAAATTGTGGAGCTAACTTGCCCAAGACTAAGAAGACAAAAAGGTTGAATAACCAGAATTCAGGTCCAATTCAATGTGACTAACGCTCATACTGATTCCCCAAAGAGTGTTGGTGTAGCAAAATGAAGAATGTATTTGGTGGCAAAGAAATTTACTTCTAAGAAAAGCAAAACTGGGCTTAGAAGTCTTTGCCTTCAAAATCACATTTCTGTTAAGTCGTTAACATTTCTTTAGAGATTCCCAGTAGAAAGAGAGGTATTTCATTTTCAGTGAACACATATGGATATTTACAACATTGACTTCGCTTTTTGAGCCTTGTACAATGCTAATCTGCATTTTCCTCTTTTTGTTAGTCTATTGCTTCCCTATAAATAAAAGATTGCAAAAAGCTGTTAAATCACATTGAATGAAACACTAAATCCTTAGGCTTTTACAAGCTTTTGTAAAACTTTAGTGATCTTGGTGAAAAATGTCCTAGCTGGTAATATAGTGAACAGATGAGATCACCCCTGGTATGCAAAGCTGCCGAATTAGCTGGTTAAACAGGCTGCTGAGATAATTACATTGTCTGTTTTGTGACACATTACACCGGTGCACTTGGGATTAACCTGTTCTCTTGTGTCTACTTCTGATCAGTTTTTTAGACAGCCTTTTATCTGTTGAAGGAGCACAGACATCAAAAGAGAAAGGGGCGTGGGTGAAAAGAAAGGACTCATATAAAGCTGAAGAGTTAAATTTTCTATTTAAATTACTGAACATATATCCCTTATTTCCATAACTTTAGTTGCTCTCTAGAGACCTCTGCTGGAAGTGATAGGTATAGATGAACATTCTATTTTCCCTCCCAATTCATTGCATTTTACTGTGGCTATTATATCATAAACTAAGTAACTAATTTAAGAATGAAATTCCAATGTCATGACATATACATAACATGTTATCTGGAAAGATGTACTTGAGACAGAAAACTTGTGAGTTTTAAAAATTTTGCAGGGATTTCTAATGCTAGAAATCAACTATGATAGTCAATCAGCACATATTTATGCATTTATCAGGTGCCTATTATGGGCTTAGTAATTATACATTTCTTTTTGTTTATTATTTCCATATTTCATTAATGCTGCCAAGGTTCAAGTGGAATTGTTTAATTTGCAATTAAATGTTGCACATATAAAAACACAAAACAAACTATCCCTAAAGATTTTTATGAGCCTTTAGTTCCATATCATTATCCTGAAGGGGAAAAATTATTTAGACCTTCTTATTATGTGGGAATGTAGTGCACATAAGATTTCATCGTCAGTGATAATTTAGATAAAGAACAATTAAGAGAATAAATAGAAAACCTACCCATTAACAGCCTGTGGCAACTCAAATTGAATTTAACCAACTATTGAGCCTCTAGCTACAGGGAGATGCAATTTAAAGCAGGTATAATAGATTTTAACAACTAAAATTTGTTTGTCACACTGTACCAACTAAGATATTAGTTAAATGGGGCAAGAAATTTCCTTTCATGTTAATGAACAGCAGATTTAACTCCTGCTGTCCTTTTTATTTTCCCCCCAATAGCTGTGCTTGACTTGATAGGCCAGCATTCAAATGAGGTTCTTGCAAAGAAGTATACAGTCTTTTGGGATGAGATTTAAATCAGTCAAATCTGCATCCTTTAGGTACTTCTGATTTGTTTAAGCAATCTTTAAAAACATTGACATATTGCCTCCCTGTAGAAGGGTTCACGATATAATGTCACATGCAAAGGCTCTGACAACTTCAATTGTAAATCTCTGTAGAAATGTTAGAGTACATGTTGACATGGGAACATCTCTAAACATAATGTGGTTTGTTTTAGGATATCACTGGCCCATAGTAAGTGCTTTATAAAACTATCATTTGTATGCATGCCCACTGGATTAATAGAAAATAGGCATCTATGCTGTAAGTATGCTACCAATTGTGCATAAATAATTATGCACACAATATAATTATGCACAAATATAAACAATTTTTAAAAAAATTCTTATCAAGACAGATAAAGTCTATGTTCCTCATTTTTACCTCAGTCAGTTCTACTGAGATCTGTCTAGCTTTATTTTTATAGCTTAAATACAGACAAAAGAGAAAATAAATCATTGTAATTGTGTTTTTTATTATTTTGGCTAATATACAGAAATCTTAAAATGTGCGTGTGTGTTTATGACTTATTAAGTGCCCCTTACAGATAATTTTACTAAATTTTGTGACAAAGGAAACAAGTGACTGAGATAACTTTATAAGATAAACATATTTTCTAGTCAATTCAGGAAATGGTGATTTTTTTTTCTTTTAAGCTTTCAAAAATATTTTTGGTGGCACAGCTGTGTATTATAGTATCACCTAATAGTACTCTGGCATTAGACCTCCTAAATATCAGATACCAAGACTAAAGGACAGTAAAATAATATTTTTATATTTTCTAAACTTTTAATTTTGATTTAATCAGTTTTTATGTTTATGCACGATTATTAGCCTACTCTTAGCATATATGCCTAGTTTCTATTAATCCAGTGGGAATGAGTACAAATGATACTTTGATGAAGCACTTACTATGGGCCAGCAATATGTGAAAGCTTTTCATATTTAACCTCATTTAATCCTTCTAATGATCCATTGAGATGGTGATTATTAAACACATTTTACAGATGAGGACATATGGTTTAGAGAAATTAAATAACTTGCTGATGTTAGCATGGCTTAGGAGTTGCAGATTCCATCTTCAAAACCAGATTTACTCTAAAGCCCAACTTGAGTACTGTGTTAACAGTACTTCTGAAATGCATGCATTAATGCACTTCTTCCAGACTGGTGCCTCTTTGGTAGTTGGATAGGCTTTGTATGTATTCCTCAAAAAAGAGAAGTGACTGGTGTTTAGCATGGTGGAACCACGATTAGAACTCTAGTTTTATTTCCCTGAAGTCCATGATTTTCCTTCCACTTTAGTGGTGACAGTGGTGCTGGTATCACAGATTCAAATGCCTAAGTGCAATTTCTGTGACACAAAATGCATACGAGCAGTCTTTGGAAAGATATTTTGATGAGTGACTTTGAAATAAAATTAACTTGAGCTTGAATCCCAGGATGCCACTTAAGTAGCTGTGTAATAAAGCACGGCATATACTATCTCTGGAATTCTATTTTCTCATCTGAAAAATGGGAATATGAATACATACCATAGGGAATACCTGTGAAGATTAAACATGATGCAAAAGTGCATAGCACATAAAAAGTGCAAGGGAGGTTCCCATCTCATCCCTCTCTCATAGTAAATTCTTGGAAACTAAATGTGCATGTACGTGTCACAATTAGATGTGAAAAAGTGAAGGAAAATTGTACTGAAAGTGCAGCCATGAATTGTAAGAACAATTCTGAAAATATGGAATGGAGTTTCAAGAGTAGTATTTGGGGGAGAAAAATGGGGCTGGAGATGAACCTTGAAAGATGAGGAAGATAATTTGTTTAGTTTGAGAAAGGGAGTTATTTTATTCAAGGGAGACAATGCTAGCTGAACTGCTTGGGTGTAATAAAAGTCCAATCTAGTTACAAAAATACCACTCCAGTGAAAAGCTTTAATGAGATTTCTGCACCCCAGCAGATGACCCACTTATTTAAATACCATACAATATCTAATACTACAGAATTCCTTGATAACATGACAGTTTAGTCAGTTTCTGGCAATTGGGTGTAATTTAATCTGCATAGAAACTGGGAACATTTTACTCCTAGTCAGCGTACTGACTCTTGAGTTAGCATTTTCCGCTGAGCCCAAGTCTGGCTTCTGTTCCAGTGGCCTTCTCTCTTTACTAGAAGAGTGTTTTCTGTGCTTTCACTCTTCCTACTCTGAGACACTTTTGCATGCAGATCATAGAGCAGCTTACCTTGTTTGCTCCATTAGCACTTACTTTACTCTCTGCAGAGGTGGCATTACTTTCATTCTAACTTATTGGTGGTTAGTGTGATTAAATTTGTTCACAAGACCTTTGCAAATTCTGAACAGTAAAAGTGGAACAAATAGGCCTGGCGTGGTTGCTCATGCTGTAATCCCAGCACTTTGGGAGGCCAAGGCAGGTGGATCACCTAAGGAGTTCGAGACCAGCCTAGCCAATGTGGTGATACCCTGTCTCTACTAAATATACAAAAAAATTAGCTGAATGTGGTGGTGCACACCTCTAATCCCACCTACTTGGGAGGCTGAGGCAGGAGAATTGCTTGAACCCGGAAGGAGGAGGTTGCAGTGAGCTGAGATTGCACCATTGCACTCCAGCCTGGGCAACAAGAGCAAAACACCATCTCAAAAAAAAAAAAAAAAGTGGAACAAATATGGAATATCTGTCATTTATGTTGCACTCTGGGCACTTTTCATAAACTGTTGGTGAAAGCATACTTGGCAGTTGCCTTTTTGGGGGAAAATGTGTCAATAACTTTAAATTCACACACCTTTTGATGTAGCATTCTATTTCTAGAATTTTATATGATAGATATACTTCCAAAAGTATCCACAGGGGCAAAAAACTTGAAAAAGCTGAACAACCAAGACAGAAATGAGTGAAATTCAGAGTCTACTTTTCATTTCACTAATATAGAATCTTTCTATGATGCCATAAGTATACCTAATTCTTTCATAGTTGTGATTTTGTGGCCATAACTTAAGATCTTATTTACCAAAACACTGAAAAAGTATGATTCTGGTTCTTTCCTCGAGGCAGAAAGAGCTTGAAGGATTTTGGAATTAGAAAAATCTGAATTTAGATCTGACTTCATCTGTTACTAGCTGTGTGATCTCACACAAATTTCTTAAACTCCTTGAGTTTCAGTTTCTTTATCTGTAAATTGAGGATATTGTATTAGTCCATTAGTGTTGCTATAAAGGAATACCTGAGGCTGGGTAATTTATAAAGAAAAGAGGTTTATTTGGCTCATGGTTCTGCAGGATGTATGAGAAGCATGATGCCAGCATCTGCTTCTGGTGAGGGCTTCAGGTTCATGGGGGAAGATGAAGGAAAGCTGCTGCATGCAGAGATCATATGGTCAGAGCAGAAGCAAGAGAGGCAGAGTGGGAGGTGCCAGGTCATGACCGTCTTTCACAGGAATTAACAGTGAGAACTCACTCTTTCCCCCACAACTCCACCTGAGGTAGGGCATTAATCTATTCATGAGAGATTCAACCCTATGACACAAACACCTCCTGCTAGGCCCTGTCCCTGACATTGGAGATCAAATTTAAACATGAGATTTGGAGAGGTCAAACCAACCAAACTATAGCAGTCATATAAGGAATATAATAAATAGTAATCTTTTGAAGTCAATAGATCTTTTGGACTATAGCAAATATTTTATGGTCTCTAATATGCAAATGTTAATTTTTATTTTAGGTTTATGAGAAAAAATGCTTAAATACAAATTATTTTTCTCATGTCCTTGTGATTTAAACTTGATTTTCTCTTCTATAAAATTATCATAAAGTTTAAAATATCAGTAATATTATGGGTTCACTTTTATATTAAAATCACCCTATACATATGAGGGATCTTAGTTAGATCTAAATGAGGTAAAAAACGAATCCAATAATTGTGACTTCCAACAAAGTCACAAATCTTTACAAGTATTTTTTAGTAGATTATCATGATATTCTTTGGTAGTATACGTAGTAATCCTCTACAGATTTTCAACTATTAAACTTTTGGTGAATACCAGTAAAGCTGTAGCCTCAGGTAACCCTGACACCAATAACAGCCACCAATAGAATGCAAGGGTGATCACAGCAAAGTATACTTTTGAAGTTCCAGAATCCAGTCAGCCTATGTGTGTAGAAAAAGGGTTTCTGTGTAGCTAAATGTAAGTATATTTAAAGTTATATCTCTGTGAAAATATTTGAGGAAAATATAATGACTCTGTTGCTTTAATCTTAAAATTTGATCTTAGAAAACTCATCATTCTTCATACGCTGAATAGAAAAAAAAATTTGAATGCTCATAAAAATGTCAAATACTCTTTTAATTTATCAACTATCTCCTGATAAATGTTGGTTTGAACAGAGTCAATGAAGGGTAAGTTTCATGAAAGAATAAGATTTTAAAATCAATAATTGGGATTGATTCAATTAGGAAGGGATTAAGTATTTTTATAATGTGGTTCTTACAACTATGTTAATTTCACCATCTCAGTAGTAAATTTTGCTTTCATTAAATAAATTCTTTTTTTTTTTTAATTTTGTATTTTTAGTAGAAACGGGGTTTCTCCATGTTAATTAAATAAATTCTACCTAACGTTTTAGGGAAAGAGAGAGGAAAAAGAATTAATGTTTCTTGCCCAAAGTTGTACAGGTACCTTATGTAATTTATTATCTAATACTAAAAGAATATCTTACAGGTTAGTGATTATTTCCTTCATATTACAGATTAAGTAACAAAATCCAAAGAGTTCAGGAAACTTGACCAATGTTCCAAAGATAGGTGTGGCAGAGATTCAAAACCAATTCTCTCTCAATCTGTAGCCAGTGTTTTGTTAAAATGATTTGGCTGTATTAGATTGATTGTGTTTGTTTTTATTTATCGTTAAATTATAAGCTTGTTCATATTTATACATACATTGTTTGTTAATTTATATTAACAACAAGGGGCTGAATATTTTAAAATTATAATTCACTTTATGTTTTTGCTAATTTTGTAGTTATAATGATTGTAAATGTTTTAATGTGACAAACTTTTATATGATTTTCTTTCTAATAATTAAGGTCTTCTTCCTTGACAACAAAAATCAGGTTCACATTTGTTAATGTAGGTACCTTAACATTGTGCATTATAGAGACACATATATAGCTGTCATTCAGAACAGACAGCAATTCAAAATGCTATTTGATGGTTTAAATCCTTTTGTATAGTGGCCTAAACCATACAAAAGCAACTGAAATCACACTAAAATTCTAGAATTCCTAGCGGCAGTTTATTTTTGATGGTATTTAGAAATGTCTTTCAATTCTTCCCAGAGTTTTAGAATTGTGTTCTTTAAGCCAGAAGCTATAAATATTAGATGTCACTAGAAACACTTCCTTGGGTGAAGATAGTAGTTTTATCCTATTCTTTTTCTTGTCATTTGGGGATGATTTTAGTCTTTGAGTGAGAAAAGTGACCAAGTGTAAAGAAGAAAATTCTCCAGGTGATTAGTACCTTTATTTATTTATTTAACTTTAAGTTCTGGGGTACATGTGCTGAATGTGCAGGTTTGTTACATAGGTATACATGTGCCATGGTGGTTTGTGCATCCATCACCCCGTCATCTACATTAGGTATTTCTCCTAATGCTATACCTCCCCTAGCCCCATATCCCCCCAGCTATCCCTCCCCTAGTCCCCCATACCCCAACAGGCCCCAGTGTGTGATGTTCCCCTCCCTGTGTCCATGGGTTATCATAGTTCAACACCCACTTATTAGTGAAAACATGTGGTGTTTGGTTTTCTGTTCTTGGGTCAGTTTGCTGAGAATGATGGTTTCCAGCTTCATCTATGTCCCTGCAAAGGACATGAACTCATCCTTTTTTATGGCTGCATAGTATTCCATGGTGTATATGTGCCACATTTTCTTTATCCAGTCTAACATTGATGGGCATTTGGGTTGGTTCCAAGTCCTTGCTATTGTGAACAGTGCCACAGTGAATATACATGTGCATGTGTATTTATAATAGAATGATTTATAATCCTTTGGGTATATACCAATTAATGGAATTGCTGGGTCAAATGGTATTTCTAGTTTTATACCCTTGAGGAATAGCCATACTGTCTTCCACAATGGTTAAACTAATTTACACTCCCACCAACAGTATAAAAGCATTCCTTTTTCTCCACATCCTCTCCAGCATCTGTTGTCTCCTGATTTTTTAATGATTACCATTCTAACTAGTGTGAGATGGTATCTCAATATGGTTTTGATTTGCATTTTTCTAATGACCAGTGAGGATGAGCTTTTTTTCATGTTTGTTGGCTCTATAAATGTCTTCTTTTGAAAAATGTGTGTTCATATCCTTCACTCACTTTTTAATGGGGTTGTTTTTTTCTTGTAAATTTAAGTTCTTTGTAAATTCTGGATATTAGTCAGATTGGTAGATTGTAAAAATTTTTTCCCATTCTGTTGGTTGCCAGTTCACTCTAATGATAGTTTCTTTTACTGTGCAGAAGTTCTTTAATGTAATTACATCTCATTTGTCTATTTTGGCTTTTGTTGCCATTCCTTTTGATGTTTTAGTCATGAAGTCCTTGCCCATGCCTATGTCTTGAATGGTATTGCTTAGCTTTTCTTCTAGGATTTTTATGGTGTTAGGTCTTATGTTTAAGTCTTTAATCCATCTTGAGTAAATTTTTGTATAAGGTGTAAGGAAGGGATCCAATTTCAGCTTTCTGCACACTGCTAGCCAGTTTTCCCAATGCCATTTATTAAATAGGGAAAACTTTCCCTGTTGCTTGTTTTTGTCGGGTTTGTCAAAGATCAGATGGTTGTAGATGCATGACGTTATTTCTGAGGTCTCTGTTCTGTTCCATTAGTCTATATATCTCTTTTGGTGCTAGTACCATGCTGTTTTGATTACTGTAGCCTTGTAGTATAGTTTGAAGTTAGTGCGATTTTAAAAAGGCCATCAAAACAGTTTTTCTTCTTGAAATAATTTCCCCTAATATTTGGAGTGGTTAATTTATTCTCATGTGTCTCACACATTCAAGATCATTTGAAGATTTTAAGTTCTACAATCTTATTTTAATTAATGGAACCATATATTTTATATTTACAATACATTTTTTTTAAGAATGGAAGATTGTGGGAATAACATCTATCTTTTGCACCTACTCATTCTGCTTCCTCTTCCTCTTTCTCTGAATTGTCTCCCATTTATCCTATAGAACTCAGCTAAAAGTTACTTTCTGGGGCATGCCTTGTGTGATTTCCTAGACAAGACTAAGCTTCCCTGGTGTGTAAACCTCTCACCCTATGTTATTATCTCTAAAATTTTTTATTTCTCAAATAATGAATGAATTTAATCAATAGTTTTCCCAAATAGCCTCAAAATTTTCTGAAGTTTTGTTTTTTCATGCTCGTTTTAATATTGTTTTGCTTTTCTTGAAAGTTAACCATAGCCACCTAAATCCATTTCATCGATGGTACTGTTGAGCTGGGTCCTTAATTAAAATGAAGTTATGCTAAATGTAAAAATGTACGTATAAGTATGCATTAAACATAAAGAGGTATAATAATTTAAATCATCCTGTCAAAACCTCACAGAAATATGTAGATCTCTTTTGCCTTTAGCAAAAATAGAGCCCTTTTTACCTTTCTTATGTTTCTTAAAGCGATGCTTCTCAGGTTCAACATCAAAAACAACCATCAGTCCATACGGTGTACACTACAAAGTCTCAGTTGCTTTTGTAGTACTTGTTAAACCTGAAAGACGCTCTTAATTGCCTAAAATGTATGTAAACAACTATACATTAATGGGGTTATGTTACTACAGTTTAACTGGGCTGTGTTCCAAAATAGACAAACTTTGCATGTACATTTCCACAGTATAAAAATACTTTTCTGTTCGTCAGAGTAATTAGGAGATTGTTCAAAAAAGTTGACAAATTATGTGAATTTACTACCATAGCCTTATGAATAAAATGTTTATTTACGATAAAAGCTTGGAAGAGAGACCTAGTGAAAGTTGGCCAAACATTGACTTGGGGTAGGGCTGGGGAAAGTGAAGAGGATATAATTATAGACTGAAAATATTTGAAGGTGCTTGATGCCCAAGAAGAGAAAGAAATCCTCACATTTGATCTTTTCCTTTTTGTTTTTTTCATTTATTTATACACATTCAATTGTTATTTGTATACTGTTTATCCCATAATGCCAACATAGGGTTCTTAATATAGGAGACATATAATTTTACTGTTTTACTGACGTGAAACAGTAAAAATGTAAAGAATATATGGTAGTAACAGATTAAAGTGAGCAAAATAACTTGTGTGTGTGTTTCTGTGTACACATACACATTCCTACAAAAGTGGATTCCTTGAAATATAGTGACAGCTTGAGAAATAAAACCATGAAATACTTACACAGTAGACTTTTTAACAGTTTGCAAATTGCAAGAAAGGAAAAGAGATAAGTAATTATAAACTTTAGGTATGATGAAAGTTGGTGTTAATCTGTAGCAATGCTGACCAATGGAACTTTCCAATGTTGAAAACGCCCAAACAGTAGTCCTAGATACCTGTGATTAGTGAGCACTTGAAATGTGTCGAGTGTAACTGAGAAACTGAATTTTAAAATTTTTATGTAATTTCAATTAAATGGGTAAAGGCTGCCATATTGGAGAGCACAGATCCACAGTCAGAAGCTTTCCCAAGGTCACCAACTTTCTTTAAGCTTTATTTATGATTTTGTTTCCAATCCCCCCACAAGTCTCAAGTAGTTTAGCTTCTAGATAGCAACATACAGGAACCATCTTAATCTCAGTAAAAAAAAATGTAGCCTGACTCTGTAAACATTCTATATCTACATGATATAATCACATTTCTCTTGTTCATTAATTCAAAAAATATTTACGGAATATAAATTATGTGACAGATCCTGTTCTTGGTCATAGATATTTGCAAACTTAAAATCTCTGGTGTAATGTAGCTTATTTTCAAATGACAAATACTGGCAATAAATAATCAAACAAACATGTAGTATATCAAGTTATAGAAGTTTTGTGAAGAAAAATGAAGCAAGGGTCTAGGTTATGACAGAGAGTGCTATTTTTAGAAGGGTCATCAGAAAACAACTCTGTGAGGAGGTAACATTTGAGCAGAGACTGAAGGGAAGGAAGGAATGAACTGTGTGGCTGGAAAGAAGAAGGGAGTTCTGAGGAGAGGGGTCAGCATTGGCCAAGTCCCTGACAAGACAGTATTTTTAGTTTGTTTAAGGAGCATCAAGGATGACTCCAAGGTTTTTAGACTAAGCAACTAGATGAATAAAGTTCATCTAGTTCACTATGAGGGAAAGCCTGGAGGAGGACTGGTGCGTATGGGGAAATAGCAAGAGTTTAGTTTTAGATAAGTTCCATTTAAAATATCCATTCAATACCCAAGTGGAAATGTTGAATGGCAGTGCAAGTTCAGGGCTGGAGATATGAACCTGTCAACTACAATCACTAAGAGGATATTAAAAACCGTGAGCCTGGATATAACTTCTTTGGGATTGGGTATAGATATAGAGGAGGATTGGGTCACTATAACATGTAAAGCCTAGAATGTATGGTGGAGTCAACAAAGAATTCGGACTAGAGAAGATGGAGAGCAACAGAGAATGAGTAGGGACTTATTCAAGTAAGTAGAGGGTATGTAATGGGAGGGAGTGATTACCAACGCAAATGCTTCAGAGAACTCAGGTAAAATGGGAGCTGAGAATTGGCCATTAGATGTGGTGACTTGGAGATCATTAGTCACCTTGACAAGTAAGGTAAGAAAAGATGACGTGGTTCTTTTCCAGAAAAATCTTACTAGCAGGCAACCAAAAAGACTTATGTTTTCTAGGGAATGGTGCAAAGAGGTCTGTCCTTTCTCTCGGGTTACCGAGAAATTCTGAGTTCATCTTGGATGGCAGGAGGGAATTCCTCCTCCAAGGACATCTCTTCCTCATTTCTTCCTCTTCTACAATTCCCTAAGCCTCCTCAACCCTGTACTATCTCTGCAAGGTTCTACTGATTGTTTTGCTCTAGCTCTGGCTCAATTCCTTTCATTTTTTTCCTCCATGGGCCTAGGTAGACTCTGGGGATGGAGATTTCAGGACAAAATGTCTACAGTACACACCTGCCTTTATATTAAAATCTACAATTTCCTTTCACAATATCATATATTATAATTTGAATGTATGTCTCTATGTTTTTCTGACAAAATAAAACTCCTTTCTGTCATTAGTTTGATTTTTAAAGTGGTAACTTGCATGTCTCAAACCCAGTAACTCCATTTCCCCTTAGCCTGATCTATCTTCCTTTCTTTTTTGCTATAGCATATATTATCTTCCTGCATAATTGCTTGTTAGTTGTGTTCATTGATTATTAATTGTCTCTTCTGCTAGATATAGATCCCAAGTGGGCAGTTATTCATTCCTGTTTTTGCTCACTGGTACATCCTAAGTCCTTAGTATATTGCTGAGTTTGTAGTAGGTGCTCAGGAAATTGTTGCTGAATAAATGAATGCTGTGGTCTCCAGGAGTAGATATGGGTTGTGCTATGTTACAGGAAGTAGATATGTCTAAGAGTGGAAGCATTGTGCTGCTACAGTTAATGCCTGATATTAATTGATGTGCTGAAAGTTCCTTCAACATTATCAATTCCATCTGCTCTAAAATTTAAGTCCAGGCATTGGAGTAGAAGGCCTAGATTAAAATATTTTAATACCTCTGGAAAGAGTTAAGGTTTTTGATCTTAGACTGATCCTTAGACTATAAGGTATAGGAAGGGATGGTGATACAGAGAAACACATTCTAGAAAACTAGTACAGGAGCTTGTTACCTTGTTCAGTTATTACCAACAGCAAAGCAAGCTAAATGTAGACTTGTCTCAAATATCAAAGCCCAGAGAGAAGCCAGGCCTTCCTCAGTTCAGGAATTAGTGAAAATCAGTCTGCTGGCAATTATTTTTCCAGTACTTCTTATGGTGTCCAACTAAGGAAAAAGCAGTAGGAAGATTGGTGGGAAATTTATAGCCAGACTGTAGTCACAGGAAATTTTCAACTCTGGAAATATAAGACTGGAATGGTGAAAGAGAGCTTGGCTCTGTTCTCATAAGGAAAGAATCTCATGGTGACAAGGAAGTGGTGGGGTCTTGTCTGTATTCCTAAACTTCCTTGAAGTTTACACCTGCTTCTCACTTTGTCCCTTTCTTTTGCCTGCTTTTGGGTGGAATGAAGTGGTTTATCCTATTTTAGGCTACTAACTTCTGAGGTGTTTATCCTGAGCAGCCTGAGTCTTGGTTAGCATTTCTACTTGGCTGAGATCCACCCTCCCACACTCCCTTAACTTGTTTCCCTGTCATTGCACACTGGAGACTGAAGCACCTGTAGTCATGCTGTAAAACAAATGTGATAATGTGTGTGAAGCAGTTGTAAATAATAAAAACTCAAGGTTCAAGATATGAGTTAGAAGAATATTTACTAAATTTATACTGATTTAATATTTCTTCACTCTTTTATAATATCATTTTTTTATTTTGAAAAATTTTAATGTGCAAGAGTTGTAAGCACATTACAAAAAAATCCCCCTGAACAATTTATTTATTTTTATAACAATTTATTTATTTTTATATTTTTAATTTTTTGCGACCAAGTCTCACTTTGTCACCCAAGTTGGAGTGCAGTGGTACAATTTTGGCCACTACAAACTTTATCTCGTGGGTTCAACAGATTCTCCTGCCTCAGCCTCCTGAGTAGCTGGTTCTACAGGCATAAGCCATCATGCCCAGTTAATTTTTGTAGTTTTGGTAAAGATGGGGTTTTGCCATATTGGCCAGGCTGGTCTCAAGCTCCTGACCTCAGGTGATCTGCCCGCCTTGGCCTCCCATAGTGCTGGGATTACAGGTGTGAGCCACCATGCCCAGCCCGCCAAATAATTTAATCTTCTGAAAACAAAAGTATTCTTCTGTATAACCACAATACAACCATCAGAAACTGATACCCTGCTACCATATAATCCTCAGACCCCATTCAGATGTCATCAGTTTTTCCAGTAATGTCCTTTAAAAGGATTTACTTCACACATAGCATGTAATAGTCAGTTCTCTTTTTTCCTTCAATCTGGAACAGTTTCTACATCTTCCTGTGACCTTCATGATCTTCACAATATGAGTACTTTTTAAAATGTTTCTCAATTCCAGTTTGTCTGAATCTCTATGTTAACAATATTTTCTTATTTTGTGTATTCTTGATGCTCTGGCATCTGGGGCCTTGCTAAATGGGGAGAGACTACCTGTCTCAAGACTGTCCAGTTCTTAGAGAGAGCAAGCCACTCTCCCTGAGAGAATGCATTTCATACGCAAATAACCCTATCCTGGGCACAGACCCTGAGCCATCTCCTGTATCTGGCTCTTACATGCAAGGAAGCAATATTACTTATTACAGCCAGGGCTATAATCATTCCAGGGCCAGGTACCAGAAAACTAGATAGCCCTATGTCTCTGAGCCTACTAAAATTCTTCAATTCAGCCAGTCCTAAACTTGCCTACTCTGCCTTGCTTTGCCTCTTCCAAGGTAACTACACTAAAGGCTCCTGCTCATGCTTTTCTGTTGCCCTTTCTCCTCTTGATCAACCCTGGTGTGGCCCTGCATGACATGGTGCGCTCCCTCCTCTTGGGAACTGTAATAAACTGTGTACTGAGTGATGATTTGTCTTTGCCTGACCATATCTAAATACAGGTATAACATAGAGATATGTGAATTTGGTCCAGACAATCACAACAAAGCAAATATCACAACAAAGCAATTCACATGATTTTTTGGTTTCCTATTACATAGAAAAGTAATATTTAAACTGTACTGTAGTCTATTGTGTGACAGCATTATGTCTTTTTTAAAAAGTGTATACTTTAATTTAAAAATACATAATTGCTAAGAAATACTGATGACCATCTGAGCCTTCAGTGACTCCTAATCATTTTGCTGATGGAGAATCTTGCCTCAAGGTGGTTGGCTGCTGATGGATCAGGACGGTGGTTGCTGAAGGTTGGGGTGGCTGCAGCAGTTTCTTTAAAAAGATGATGAAGTTTGCCATATCAATTGACTCTTTCTTTCATGAAAGATTTTTCTGTAGCATGTGATGCTATTTGATAGCATTTTTCACGTCATAAGATGTGAAAATTGGAGCCATCTTCTTAAACCCTGCTGCTGTTTTATCAAAATTCTTTCAAAATTGGAGCCATCTTTTTAAACCCTGCTGCTGTTTTATCAAAATTCTTTCAAAATTGGAGCCATCTTTTTAAACCCTGCTGCTGTTTTATCAACTAAGTTTATGAAATATTCTATATCTTTTGTTGTCATTTCAAGAATGTTCATGGCATCTTTACCAGGAACAGATTTCAGCCACAAAAATCCCACTGTATTTGCTCATCCATAAGAAGCAATCTCTCATTCATTAATATTTTATCATGAGATTACAGCAATTCAGTCACATCTTCGGGCACTACTTCTAAGTCTAGGTCCCTTTTTATCTCTGCCACATCTGCAGTTACTTCCTATATTAAAGTCTTGAACTTCTCAAAGTTATCCATGAAAGATGGGATCAACTTCTTTCAAATTCCTGTTAATATTGATATTTTGATGTCCTCCCATGAATAAAGAATGTTCTCAGTGGTTTCTAGACTGGTTAATCCTTTACAGAAGGTTCTCAATTTCCTTTGCCTGGATCCATCAAAGGAATCCCTATGTATGGCAGCTCTATTCTTATGAAATGTATTTCTTAAATAATAAGAATTGAAAGTTGAAATTAATCCTTCATCCATGGGCTGCAGGCATGATTGCTTGTACGTCTCCATTATAGTGGGTAACCAAGTTCATTGTCAACAAGCAGTCATATTATTAAAGGAACCTGTTTTTGTCTCAACAGTGGGCTCAAAATAGTAAACCATGCTATAACCAGATGTGCTGTCACCTAGGTTTTGTTGTTCCATTTATGGATCATAGGCAGAGTAGATTTAGGATAATTTTTAAGTGCTGTAGCATTTTTGGAATGGTAAATGAGCATTGACTTCAAGTCACCAGCTACATTAGCTCCTGAGAGTCAGCCTTTCCTTTGAAGCTAGGCATTGCGTTTTCCTCTATCTATGAAAGTCATAGATGGCATCTTCTTCCAACATAAGGCTCTTCCATCTACATTGAAAATCTTTTGTTTAGTGTGGTTGCCTTCATCAATAATCTTAGCTAGATCTTCTGGATAACTTGCTTTAGCTACTACATCAGCACTTGCTGATTTACCCTGTACTTTTATTTTACGGAGATGTATTTTTTCCCTAAACCTCAAAAACCAGTCTTTGCTAGCTTCCAGCTTTTCTTCTGCAGCTTCCTGACCTTTCAGCTTTCAAAAAATTGGGAGACTTAGGGCCTTGCTTTGGATTAAGCTTTGTCTTAAGGAATGTTGTGGCTAGTTTGATATTCTATCCACTTTCTCCATATCAACAATAAAGCTGTTTTGTTTTCTTGTCATTTGTGTATTCTCTGTAGTAGTAGCACTTTTAATTTCCTTTAAAAACTTTTCCTCTGCATTCACAACTTGGCTAACTGGCATGAAAGGCCTAATTTTTGTCCTCTTCTGGCTTTTGATATGCCTTTCTCACAAAGCTTAATCACTTCTAGATTTTAAACTGAAACATGTGTCACTCTTTTTTTTCTACTTGAACATGTGATACCATTGTAGGGTTATTAATTGGCACATAATAGACACATATTTCAATATTGTTGTGCCCTAAGGAATAGGGAGGTCTAAGGAGAGAGAGAGAAAAGGGAATGTCTGGTTGGTGGAGCAGTCAGAACACATAACATTTTTCAGTGAAATTTGCTGGCTTGCAATTGCTGTGGTGCCCCACAATAATTACAGTAGTAAAGTCAAAGATCACTGATCACAGATTATCACAACAGGTATAATAATAGTAAAAAATTTTGAAACATTGCAAGAATTATCAAAATGTGACACTGAGACAGGAAGTAAGCACATACTATTAGAAAAATGGCACCAAAAGAATTACTAGATGCAGGGTTGCCACAAACCTTCAATTTGTAAAACATTACAATATCTGCAAAGTGCAATAAAGCAAGGTGCAATTAAATGAGGTATGTCTGTAATAATGGAACTTACATTTAAAAACAGTCTCCTCATATTTAGATTCATGCTAGGCATTTTTCGCAGGCTTGTGACAGGAATAATACTGTCATTCTCATTACGTTATATCAGTTGGGGGACAATTTTGATTTGTTTCATTACTGATGATGTTGACTTTATTTGATTAAATTGATGTCTGCCAATGTTCTCCAGTGTTAAGTTATTTTTTCCTATTTGTAATTGTTAAGTCTTTTGGGATAGCACATTGTAACTATGTAAATATTATGTTCCTCATCAAATTTTCAATTTCTTCCTTATTTATTAATATCAATATGGAATAAGTATCCTATTTATTCAGTTATTTATTTTGATGCTCAAATTTCCAAGGATTGACTACTGGGAACCCATAAAACCAATCTTAGGTCTTTTTGACAAATCCTCATAGTTCTCTGAGCATTTTCTTGCTTTTTGGCACAATAAGATATTCCATGTTTGTCTTATACTTTCCTTGGCCCAGCATTGATATCAACCATTTCTTCAAGGAGTCCTGCTTCTATGATGTGGGCGCTAGGTATATTCAATGCAATTGGGGTGTCACTGCTTCACACCCTCTCAGTAGATGAGTTAGGAAATATGAATATGGTTATGCATACTTACATATATGTGTGTATATGTATGTGTGTATATATGTAAATATGTATACATACCTGTGTTTACACACATTTACATGTATACTTGTTTTTATTTCTACCTATGTATGTACTAAAAACCAGTAGCTTCAATTCCAATCTCACATTGCCACAGGGTTTTAGTCTCCTGTGGCCAGTAATGCCCATCCCCCCTTGCATGCCTTTTGCACCATATTTGATCTGTGATTCCCCATATGCACTGTTCCACATTAACATTGCACTCATTCCACTCAGATTTTGACACCACATGCCAGTCCACCCATGTAATAAGTTATGCTTTGCAATTTACACCTATTGAAACATTTTGTTTACTTTAAAAATACTCTTGAATATTGACTGTGATTTTTTTTTTTTTTTTTTTTTTTTTTTTTGAGATGGAATCTCTCTCTGTTGCCCAGGCTGGAGTGCAGTGGCACTATCTCAGGTCACTGCAACCTCCACCTCTCGGGTTCAAGTGATTCTCTTGCCTCAGCCTCCTGAGTAGCTGGGATTACAGGTGCAAGCCACCACACCCACTAATTTTTGTATTTTTAGTAGAGATGGGGTTTCACCATGTTAGCCAGGCTGGTCTTGAACTCCTGACCTCGTGATCCACCTGCCTCAGCCTCCCATAGTGCTGGGATTACAGGCATAAGCCACAGCGCCTGGTCATTGACTGTGATTTTTCAGCATCAATTGATGTGTATCACACCATACCAGATATCTATGAAAACGTGGTCTTCTTAGACTCTAATAGTACATTAGAGGGATCAAGAATCACCCTTAAAATTTTTAGAATTAAAAAAAAAAAACTTGCTTTCAAACCTTCAAATTATTAGAGTTCAAGGATTTACCTTTGCTGGCTGAAGTGATAAAAAGCAGCACATGGCTTCACCTAGTTACATGCATATGCATCAGGAATTATTTTATGGCAACTTATATCTTGGTTTCAGTACATAATAGTCATACCCACTTCTGGTTAATCTGTAAGTACTGTGGTAGACCGCAATGGAAATGTGGGAATGGTACTTTCCAAACCAAGACAATGGATCAGGAATACAGGGGCCCTTCCTTAAGGCAACATGGTCAGGTTAGCATGGGTGAAGAGTAGCCATCTCAAATATGATGATCATTGATCAGGAGATTGGCTGCTAAGATTACTAGATATAGCTAGTTGTCTAACATCTGACAGACCTCTATGACTCTCCAGGTCTCTATTATTACTTTATCTGTAAATTAAAAGTGTTTGTATTAGTTAGGATGCATTCAGCTGTAATGATCAGACAACTCTGGCTTCTATTAACCATATAGACAATTCCATATCTACCATACCAAGAAGTTAGTGTTTTAAAGACATCATTAGGAGCTGGCGTGTGTGTGTGTGTGTGTGTGTGTGTGTGTGTGTGTGTGTGTGTGTGTTTTCCTTTCCCTACCATTCTCAGCATGTTTACAAATCTGCTAGTTTCTAGGCTAGCAGCCTTAAAAACTGTAAAGTAGCAACAGCAGAACCAGATATCCTATCATAACATACAACATACAATGGAATAGAGGGAACTTCCTCTTTTTCTAGAATTATTATTATGGAGGAAGAATTTTCCCAAAGACCATAGCAGAATTTTTTTATTTTAATGGATAAAATTGTATTACATGTCCATTTGGAAACCAATACATGATAATTGCCTTCTACCAGTCATTATTCACTTTGTAACTGGGGCTGAGTCTCATATCCCTTAAAGTTGTGGCTGGAAATAGGAGAGCAGATATCTCAGAGAAGAAAAGGTGGGAGAGTTTAAAAGGTGATAACAATTGGGTAGGCAGCCACACCATGCCTCCGGACATGCTGTATTATTCCGAAGTCCTTTTCAACTTTCTTTCTTTCTTTTTTAAATTCAGTTCTCCCACTTGGTGTTCTTATAAAGTTCTCATGGGCAGGACCATGACTTTTTCTCCTAGTGCCTAGCTATAAGGTTAGACACTTAGCACATATCCATTGAAATAATGAGCAACTAACAATTTCTTAAATCATTGCTTCTTGTCTTTTTTGTTGTGGTGATGACTATTGATTTTTAAGTTATCCTTAGCTATGGCCTTATATGGTATATCTACTTACTCATTTCATATACTGATGATAGGATGATAGATTTATCTTATTTCTATATTTCAGTTGAATAAAACATGTTGGTTTTTTAAGCAATAAAAACTACCTTCCTTTATATAGAGATTTCTTCTAGTTGCTCAGGCCTAAATGTGGCATATGAGAGCACTTTGTTGACCATGCCTTGAATTTATCTTCCGCTGGATGTGGTGAGTAAGGCTTTGACAACATATAGCCAATATCCGCAGCAGTTGTGGGAGTCAGTTTGGTTTGCATGTCTACCATTGCTATCCACCCACCGAAAGAGCACATGGATCAGTGTGGTTAAACACAGTGATATAGTGCAAAAGGGATTAACAAATTCCCTCTCTGCTTTGTACTTAGAACATATCGAATGTACTTGGGTTGTGTAATAACTGGTGTGTAATTCTGAGAGTTGGGAAAAAGTCAATTCTTTAAGGTATTTTATTTATGTAAGAAGAATTTTATTAGGAGCATCAGCTTCCAGGCATAACTAGAATAAATAAGGTTTTTGGTTTGTTTGTTAATTGACAAACTGATTAAGGCTTTAAAGAATTGCACATGAAGTAAAACTTAAATATATGAAATGCTAAAGTTTGTGTCTATTTAAAAATAAAAGCTGAATAATACAATATTACTAAAATGTTCTAAAGGAAATTAACAAGATTATTTTCTTTATCTGCATGGTTTTTAGAGTTTTGTACATAGGAATACATAAGAATGTATTCCTTTGATAAGACCCTGTCCATTTCGTATACTTTAAGACACTTTGGGAGATCACTAAATGTCTCTGTGATTCAGTTTACCTGTTTTCAAAGTTGGAATTTGTGATAAATTAATAATTACTAAGCTAAATGTGTTTTGATAATAATTGCAGAAGCAATTTTAGAAAAAAAGTTTCTGTTATGTAGTGCTTTTCTAATAGGAAGATTTTGAATGGCATAGATAAGATTTTTTTTAAAAAACCTCTACTTATCTCAAATGTCCCTGTAAATATGATTCCTATTGTTTAACAGGCTCTCAATCTGAAATTAGGGGAAACCTATTATATAGATATAGATGGGGCAAATCATATTGAATGTTTGTGATTAGCAAAAATAAAGACTAAATTCAATGGAAATTTTCTAGTCTTCATTTTGCTTACTTTTCTGTAGCATTTGAACTGTTGACAAATTCTTCTTTTTTAATAAACAGTTCTATTTTCTTTACTTCTGTGACCCCACTCCCTTTTGGACTTCCTCTTACCTTTATGATTGTTCTTTTGTAGCCACTTTCTCAATGTTTTCCTTTCTTGCTTTACCTATAAATTACATTGGTTTCCACATAGTTAATCCTCTATGAATCATCTGTATATCTCACTTGATATACTCTCTAAAGTTAATTTCACTTGCTCACCATCTGTAAACTATTGTTCTTCAACTGCTAGCCCTAAAATGAATCGTTTCCCTGAGCTCCAGATGAGTCTTCTTAACTCTCCACCTGGGTGTTCCACAGGCATTTTTAGAAATAAAGTCAACATTTCTAAAAATCTATGTTCCTCTTAACCCCATCCCAATCAAACATCCTGTTTATATTTCTTGTTTCAGAAATTGGCACCACCATTAACTTAGATGTTCAAGCCAGACATTCTGGTACATTCTCAATTCCAATTCCTTTTCTCAGCTTTATGAACAATAAATCAACAAATGTCATTGATGGTGCTACCTTAATATCACTCAAATCTATCTGTCCACTTATCTCCAATTCCTTTGTCCCTATTTATTTGAGGCCTCTACTGTCTTTTCCTTTGATCAGTAGAAAGTACTTTCTAACTGATTATTTTGCTCCTTTTTATCCTTTTGCTTCCATTGAAAGATATCTTTACAGAAAGAAATCTGATTATAACACTCCCTTATGTAAAACACTTCAAAGTCATAGCATGAAACCTGAATACAAAATGATGTGTGGGGTACATCACATTCTGACCCTACTTCCCTATTAGTCTCTTTGCTCTTATCTACTGCCACTCTCCACTTAATAGTCTCAACTCCAGTCAAACTGAATTACTTGGAGTTCTCTAAATATGTCATACTCTTCCTGTCCTCTAAGCTTTTGTGTAGGTTGCAACTCTGCCTAGAACATCTTACCATTTGTCTCTATCTGATGCAGTTTTATTTGCTGTTCAGGAGCCAGTTGAGACATCACCGTTTTTGGGAACCTAACTTAAACCTTTCCCTCCTACTCTTAACCTAAGGCTTTGTTAGATGTGTCTTAGCACCCTATATTTACTCTTTAGTAAATCCTTATCCTACTGTGTGAATGAATGATTTAATTACATTTTTAGCTTATAACTCTATGCAGAACATAATTAGTCTCATCTACTGCCTATGACATTTATGTGCCTAAGTGTGACAACAATCACAAACCCAAAGGAACAAGTAAATTTCACTCAGATCATATCAGACAGTGTAAAATGACACACATTCACAGTAAAGGATATGCTTGTTCTATATTAATCTGATGGACGCTAAATTATTAGTTAAAACAATTCCTTATTATGGTAGTACTAAAAAATGTTGCATTTTATCCATCTTGTGACTCTGATGACCTATCAGAAAAGCAGCTTAAAGTTATATTCAAAAGTGTTTTGTTTTCCTTTTTAAAATTGATTTCCATCCTCAAAAATTCTTGTTTTATTTCATTGTAGCAATTTCTCTCATACTGCTGTACATAGTCTCAATCAAAGTAAAAATATATCTTTTCCCCTTTCTCCTATTTAGTCTTTGGTTTGGATAACTGAGGCTGAAATAAAGGTTTTCAAACATTAGAGTGGAATTGGGTGATTTCCATTTTGCAGTAAGGAATTTGCTACATATTCAATGTATTTTCTAAAAATTCAGTTTTGATTCTAAGCATTTAAGGCAAGATGATTTGATTCTCTTTTAACACAGTTTTATTTTATTAACTCAATTATTTTTTTCAAACTTCTAATTTACTCTCTTTGGTATTTGGACAGTTGATTGTCTTATTAATATTTTATTTCTTCTCTTCTGGTGGAAAGTGACTATTTCTCTCTTGGGGAAGTGTGTTGTTCCAAATATTTATTGATGTAAAACAAACCACCCCATCTTAGTGGTGCAAACAATAATCATTTTATGCTCACAGATTACGTGTTTCAGAAATTCAGAAAGGGCACAGTGAGTGTCTTAATTTGTTCTATGCTTCCATAATAGAGTATCACAAACTGGGTAATTTTTTTTTTTTAATGTATTTGGCTCATGATTCTGAAGGCTGGAAAGTCCAAGATCAAGGGACCACAGCTGGTGAGGGCCTTCTTGCTAAGTCATAACATGGCAGAAGGGCAAGTGAGCAGTGTAGACAGAAAGAGGAAATCAGGCCAAACTAATCCTTTCATCTGGAGCCCACTCCCAGGATAACAAAGCCACACTAGAGATAATGGCATTAATCCATTTATAAGGGCAGAGGCCTCATGACCTAATCACCTCTTAAAGACCCTATCTTTCAGTACTGTTACAATTGTAATTAAATTTCAACATGAATTATGTAGGAGACAATCAAACCATAGCTATAAGTATGGCTTGTTTGGGGCTTCATGTGAGGAAATTTAGAGAGGATTTGATAGCTGGGGAATGAATTAATTTTAGACTTGTTTAGTAACATTTCTGGGGGTTGATGTTGACTATTTGGAGGACTTTAGATGGGACTGTTGATCAGAATGAGATAAAGTATCCCCAAGATGGGTTAGATTGGACCTCCTCACAGTGTGGTGGCAGAGTTCAAATAAATAATGTTTCAAAAATACCAACCAACCAAACAAAAGCAAGCAAACAAAAAACTAAGATGGAAATCCATACCATTTGAATGATCTGATCATGGAAATCATTTCAGCATAGTCTTTTGGGAAATGTGCTTACAAATGTCAGCTGAAATTCAAAGGAAGGACACTTAGACCTCATCATTAGGTGTCACATTGTAAGAAGAGCCTATGAGATGAGATATATTGCAGTGGCCCTCTTTGGAATTACAATGTCTCAGCATACATTCAGTACAGCATAGCTTCTGTGGCAAATGTATCATTGTGAATCTCTTTAATTTCAGCTTTATCAGAAGACATTTAAAAAGCATTTCTAAAGCTTTTATTTAGGATGATAAAAGTAATAGCTATTCATTTTAAAAAGCTTGAATAATACAAAAAAGGAATAAAGTAGAACTATTTGCCATGATTTACTTGCTAACAATTTTCTAATGTCAATGGATTTTTTCATTTGTCAGTTATTTTAGATAATGCCATAATAAACACTTGTTCACAAATTTTTGACTACTTCTTGATTTCCATAATATGTATTTCTGTGGGTGCAATTACTACAACAATGGTGTTTATAATCATTGTGCAGAAAGCAACCCTCAACCACAGGCAGTATATGTTTTCATCAATAAATTGTTTAATAATTTGTCGGCAGTATTCTAGGCATCTTACCTTTGATAGTTTATCAAATCTCAGAGTTATTGTTAAAGCACAGTCTTGAGAATAGGAATAGAATAGAGATACCTAATTACTATATAATTAATCATTCCAGTAGATATCATTGACTGCTATATGGAAAAATAGTATTGGTCCAAAGGAATAATTAAACATTAATTCTGAGCCTAGCATACCTTAACTCAATTTGGAACTAACTACAACTAAAGAGCTGTTTTAAAAAAATATTATTTAGTCCTTATTAATCTTTGTGGAAAAATAATACACTAATAGAAGCACCATAACTGTGTAAAACTTATAGAATATTCTCTAAAACAATATTTTTATATTATGCTTTAAGATCTGGGGTACATGTGCAGAATGTGCAGGTTTGCTACATAGGTATACACATGCCATGGTGGTTTGCTGCATGCATCACCTGTCATCTATATTAGGTATTTCTCCTAATGCTAGCCCTCACCTAACTCCAACCCCCTGCTATCCCCCCCCAACCCCCCACCCCTGACAGGCCCCTGTCTGTGATGTTCCCCTCCCTGTGTCCATATGTTCTCATTGTTCAATACCCACTTATGAGTGAGAACATGCATTTTTATGACTGTTACTTAAATTATGTCCTTATGATTACATTTTCATAGATATCTTCAACTATTTCATATATTATGTTATAGAAGGCTTTACATTTTGAGAAAAAAAGAAATAACTCATACACAGTACAGATACTTCCTGACTTAATGATAGTTTGGCTTAAGACTTTTCAACTTTATGATGGTAGAAGAGCCATGTGCATTCAGTAGAAATTATCTTATGAGTACTCATATGACTATTCCATTTTTCACTTTCAGTAATGTATTTAATAAGTTACGTGAGATGTTCAACATTTCGTTATACAACAGGCTTTCTGTTTGATGTTTTTGCCCAACTGTAGGCTAACGTAAGTGTTCTGAGCATGTTTAAGGTAGGCTACGCTAAGCTATGATGCTCCTTAGGTTAGGTGTATTAAATACATTTTTAACTAAGGGTATTTTCAACTTATAATGGGTTTATCAGGATGTAACTCAACCATAAATCAAGAAGCATCTATATGTGTAGTTCAACTTCAATTTTTTAGGATTTGATAAATTACATATGAAAAATATAAAGCAAAACTGCTCTAAAATTGGAAGTTACAAGAACAATTTTAATAATGCTGAAACTTCATTGGCTTACTCCTTACATATCTGAAAATATTCTGAAACCTTATATACAATTAAAATATCTCATTGTAGGAAAAGTATTTTATGCTATTATAGCTATTATGGGTCAAATAAAAATCATTATCAAATTTAGGACATACTATGTAGATATAAGAATATGCTTAAATCTATCAAGTACCATTCCTAGAAAGAGTAATAAAACACTGCCCAGAGCTGCTTTGGTAGGTCATGTGCCTCTCCCCCTCCACCCCATGTACTGTAGTGATAGAAGTTCCAAATGAGGTGTCATAAGATCTAGGTCTTCACTATGTGACCTTGAGCAAGTCATTTAACCTTTTTAAATTTTAGTTTCATATCCGCAACATGAGAAAGTGGACCAGAGTGATCTCAACCTTCTAACAGGTTTTGTAATCATTGTTTGATTTGTAGTTTAATGAGAAAGCAGAAAACTGACAATCCGGAATTCATTAAGAGATATTAATTGTATATGCACAAAGGAAGGCAATGAAACATTTGACCCACATTCTTCTGTAGCTTGTCTCAGAGGTTTCTACCTGAGAAGTGGTTTATGTAATCTTCTGATCATTCCATCCCAATTAGCTGTTTATGTGGCACTTAATACTAGTGCTTGGTTTCCTGACAAGGAAAGAAAAAAAATTATATCACTTATATTTTAAAAATGTCAGGCAAATTCTAAAGAAATGCTTATTTGCACGTAACTTTTGAATTCTTTACTGCTGTGTGCATGATACACTACAAACTCAGTTCTATAACAGTAAAACTACAGCTGATATTTAGTCGATAAATCAAGTATCTTACAACTTCTATCTGAACTTAGAAATGGTTCTCTAGTTTCCTTGGAAGAACTAGTGTTTCAAATGACAAATTCTGTGCCTGCCTTTAGTCATTTATGATTCTTTAGGAAAAGGGAAGGGAAACAGGTAGAAAATTTTAATCTCAAAAGAAATGCAGGTAGAATTTGTTTTAAAATTCAGAATGGAGTGTAAAACCTATTATCAATATATTTTTCTTTTTAAACGGAATTTTCTTATTTATGGGACAAATTGTTAACAGTTGCACTTGGCTTGCATAACAAAAATGTAGAAGAGGTATTTTCAAACTGGTAAAATTTAGATATACAAATTGATGAGAAAATTTTGAAATTATTTGTATATGTCAAGTATTAAGATATACTTCTCATAGATATATCTGGATATGTTGGTGTCATTTAGGGGAGGTATCACATAAAACCCTCATATATCTTCATAAAGATATATACCTTTCATATATTTTGTAGTTTTTTCTAAATTACAATAATTACAGCTAATTTTTGATATTTAAAATTTTTCAGTGTAGGGGCTGGATGCGGTGGCTCACACCTGTAATCCCAGCACTTTGGGAGGCTGAGGCAGGAGGATCACTTGAGGCCAGGAGTTCAAGACCAGTCTGGCCAACCTGATGAAACTTAGTCTTTACTAAAAATACAAAAAAATTAGCCTGGCTTGGTGGTGCGTGCTTGTAATCCCAGCTACTTGGGAGGCTGAGGCAGGAGCAATGCTTTAACCTGGGAGATGGAGGTTGCAGTGAGCTGAGATCATGTGAGACTCCAGCTTAAAAAAAAAAAAAAAAATTCAGTGTAGGAAAGAAAGCAGGAACAAAAATTAGTAGAGGAATTATTTAGTAATTTAAGTTGAATGAAAAATTTCTAGAAATACATTGACAGCTTTTTGGTACCAAACTTTGAATCCAAAAGACATCCTGTGGTCATAAAAAGGACATCTTCAATTTATTACCTTCCTGTGACTACTTTTGCAATCAGCATTACTAAGACAAATATAAAATCATCTCTGGATTGCTTTAAAAAATTTATTTCATTGTTTTCAGAATTTTCCATAGCCTACAGTGAGTGTATCAAGTATTGTACTAAAGAAGTATTGCAAGGTACTGAGCCATGACTAATTTATTACCTGTAGAAATGTCTTAACGCTTAATAAGGTGTTAATTGCATTCAGGTGACACAACTGTAGTTGGAAAGATAATTTGGTGCACCTTATCTGAGCTGATGGAAGTGTGGAAAGCATTCAGGTTACACTGCAGTAGGAAGGGCAATTTCTTGCGGCTCATCAGCACTTGATAATGGACACTTAGCAGTCTAACTAGTAAATGCCAATTATTCTGTCACCATTAATGAAAGCATTTCAATTAATAATAAGAGAAAATGGAAGTTTTGATTTCTAATGTTTTGAGTTGCTCTCTTTTAAAAAGGCATTGGTGTGACTAACAGGAATATAAATTGTTTATTTAAATGCTTATTATCCCTATCAGTAAGTCATTTAGGAGCTTTATGAGATACCTACCCTGAAAAACACCAACATATTCAGATAGAAGATGAAAAATTCAGTGAATCATTCATAGGGCTGAAAGTTTCTACAAACGAGGATATGAACTAGGGTTAATGTTTGTAGCTGAGAGAACTGAGTGCAAGATCATAGCATTTTGAGTTGTTAAAATCTGCTGTCACACGTTAGTTTGATTTGTCTCAGGTGTACCACAAACACAGTATGCTAAAACTTTACTCCCTGTGGAAATTTCAAATATTATTTCCTTAGCTGGGACTCAGAATCACTCACATGTTTTGCACGCTGAACTTATTCAAGATAACAAACAATTAGCATTTACAGTAGATCCATATGTTCTAAACCAAAATAAGCCAATATGAAATTGAAAATGTTTAGGGTTTTCATATATATCCTGTACTTTAAAAAAATTTTCTTTAAGTTGATTTTCACCTTTTTCTAGTATCTCTTTGAGTAGCTTAAAAATCAACCTTCTGAATTCTTTATCTGGCAATATAGGTCCATGCTGGCTTTATCTTTTTATTTTGCACAGATCAGTCTCTGGAATAAAATTTACAGTTGATACTTGTATTTGCATTAGTTTCATTTTGGTTTTATATACACACAGATTGGCATAAATGCAATAGTTATCACATAAAAATAATAGCTGATTTTTTTTTAGCACAAACTGTGGTCTAAACATTGTTTTTATTTTATGTGGATTATTTAA
The DNA here is from genome assembly GCA_036589455.1 of Ateles fusciceps. Classification (NCBI taxonomy): domain Eukaryota; kingdom Metazoa; phylum Chordata; class Mammalia; order Primates; family Atelidae; genus Ateles; species Ateles fusciceps. The sequence continues at coordinate 1,884,798 of JAZHEH010002836.1, forward strand.
TTCTCATAATAGCTCTATGAAGCAAGTACTAGTTTTAATCCCCCCTTTTCCAGATGAGGAAACAAGAACTCACCATAATAAAACTATTGTTACATGTTTAGTAAACAATGTTTAATATTAATCAGAATGGGGCCAGCTTAGGCTTTTTTGATGTCTTAGGATCAAGTATCATATAAATTGATATCATGAAACTTGAATGAAAGTTGTTTTATTCCAGAGTGCATGCCTATGAGGTATATTTTCCTTTTGTGGAATCAGTTTGATTTGATTTTTTTTCTTTTTCTTTTCTTCTCTTTCCTCCTCCTCCCCTTCCTCCTCCTCCTCTTCTTCCTCTTCTTTTTCTTTGTTATTTTTTGTTTCTTAAATTGTAGAATGGAATTTGGCAAGATTGTAAGGCCTTGCAGAATTCATACATGCACAAACACTATGGAATGTTTTGTGGCATAGCTGCACCTGCCTATTGAAAGACCATAAAGATTGGCCCTTTTACAAGTTATACCTTTTAGTGATGGTTAAGTTAACTAATTGGTACTAAAAGAAATTGTCAGGTGATAGCATAATTTGCAACATTGAAGTTGAAGCATGACTCCCTTAGTTTATTTATTTGATTGATGCTGAATTATATTCTTGTGAGTCATCAACATGGTGTTCATAAGATATTATTTTAATAGTGAAAAAACTCTACGTAAAAAGAGAATAATGTGAGAAACAGTAGGAAAACTAATCTATCTTTATTATTTTTCACTATTTTATATTTTCTGCTTATGGATAATGTAGAAGATTTGAAAAGAGTTGAAAAGGTTGTTACAATTTAGGGAATGTGAAAAGACAGATACATTTCTGAGTGAGATAATATATGTTTTAGTGCAAATCAAATCTTTTCCCCTTTCAAGCCTCACATGATTTTATGCATGTGACATCTAGCTTACATAGGCATTAAGAATCATCCAGAGAGACAGGAAAAAAAGCAATGAAAATTCAATAGACAGCCTCAGACATGTAGAGAATAAGGTAGGAGGGAAGGTTAATGTGAGCAAGGGACACTGCGCTACCATCTGAAGATGTGGTTCTTGTCCTTAGGAACTTTCCAAATAATTCGTGAGTATACATAACACACACACACACACAAACACACACACAAACTGCCACACAAGGAGGTAAAGAAACCCCATTTGTGTAACATGAATAAACTGCTATAAAACTTCCTGGAAGAAGTCGTTAATTTGTGAGTGGGTGATGTGGAAATTTTTCATGCAGAAGGTAATATTTGAGCTGGATCTTGCAATACGAGTAAGTTTTAGAGACATTCTAGGTCGAAGTAATGGAATTAGAAAGGCATAATGGAAGCAATGTGTAAGATTCATAGGATGGAGAAATGAGAGTTAATTAGGGTCTGCATCATGATTATGACAGTAGGAAATTGAGAAAATGAATTAAAGGGAAATTGTGAAGAAGACTCACTAGATATCACATGCCCATGGTGTGAATTTCCCTTATAGTTTACAATGACTTTGGATTTGGATCCTCATCCTGGAAAGTCCAAATAGCAATGATTTTAACAGTTTAACCAAAGGTAGCTCCACTCAGGGAAACATAACCAAACACACACACACACACACACACACACACACACACACATACATACACACACACACAGATAAGGCCAATCTATTTATTTTTTTGACAAGTTGCAAGGAAAATATAATAGGAAGTAAATAAAGTTTGCTTAACTTTTCCTATGACAGAGAGATTTAACTATGTAAAAATTATCTCATCTGACTTCACCTGTTTGTGGGTTCAAATAAAATATCTTTATTTTTGATTTCAAAACTGCTGTCTCAGCATTATCCCATACCTTAAGGATACTAAGACCTCAAATGTTTCTCCTCTTTTCTAGCTGTCTATAGAAGAGACCACAGTGTATTTAATGACTCATTTATCAGGTACCTTTATCTTGGTTTTCAATTGGATGGCCTTGGAGAGACTATTGGGTTGCTGCTATGGAGAGAATTTACTGAAGCTATCACCTCCAGTTTCCCTGCACTATTAGCTTTGCCCAGTTGGCTGCTGAATTTGCTAAGCCATCATTTGGAACTCCCACAGGCAATAACCCACTAGCTATCAGTACACCACTCTTCTTGCCTCCACCCCTTTTGTTCCACTTCAATGGCTGTATATTACCAAACCATCATGAATGCCCTGGTCTGTACTCTATCCTCATTCCTGCTGTAGGAAAATGCTGTGTCTTTCTCTGTTTCACTCCTATCTCAGAGCTTTTGAGGCCTGATGAGTAAAGCTTTTTTTAGTTCTGTTAGCACTGTTTAATGTACACACACACACACCCACCTCTTTCTTCCCCAGGGTGCAGAGCCACTATGTTGACCAAGATTAACACCAAACCACAGTAATCCCCCCCTTATCTGCAGTTTTGCTTTCCATAGTTTCAGTTATCCTCAGTAACTGTGGCCCAAAAATATTCAATGGAAAATTGAAGAAATAAACAATTAATAAGTGTTAAATTGCATGCTGTTCTAAGTAGCATGATAAAATCTCACACCATCCTGCTCTGTCCTGCACAAAACATGAATCACACTTGTCCAGTGTATCTTCTACTTGCCCATTAGTCACTTGGCTGCCATCAGAGTTATCAGACGGATTGTCACCTTATTTTACTTAATAATAGCTCCAAAGTGCAAGAGTAGTGAGACTGGCAATTCAGATATGCCAAAGAAGAGCTGTCAAGTGCTTTCTTTAAGTGAAAAGGTGAAAGTGCTCGACTTAATAAGGAAAGAAAAAACAATCATATGCTGAAGTTGCTAAGATCTACAGATCTATGGTAAGAGTCAATCTTCCATCCTTGCAATTGTGAAGAAAGAAAAAGAAATAGTGCTAGTTTTGCTGCCACACATCAAATCCAAAAAGTGATGGCCATGGTGCATGATAAGTGCTTAGTTAGACAGAAAAGGCATGAAATTTGTGGATGGAAGACATGAACAGAAATGTGTTCCAATTGATGGTGGTTGGGTTTGGTACTATCTGCAGTTTCAGGCATTCACTGGGGGGCCTTGAACATATCCACTGAAGATAATGTGGGATTACCAATCTCCTCTGACTCTTCATCCTTGTTGCTAAGTCTAGATCTTCTGCCTGGACTCCTTTATCCATGGTGAATTATCTCCAAATGCCTAACCTCTGTCCCTGCAATTTAGCTTCTTTACCTGCCCCAGATTTGTCACATACCTCTTAACTCAGTAGCAGCATGACCCACTTAGAAATTAACATTAGACACTCTTATATCTCTGTAGAAGGGTGACCCACTTAGAAATTACCTTGCTTTTTTTGGTTGTCATTTTGTATTTTTGTTGCTGTTGCTGTTTTTCCTCTGCTATGGGAAGAAGACCTCCAATCTGTTCCTGGGACAGGGTTGCACATTTAGAAAGAATTAACATTATCCAATATGGCAAGGTAAACAGAAATGTGTGTGTCTAAGATCTTGGTCCTTTCTGTCCCTAAAGAAGACATAGAGGCTCTTTTGAGTTTCTGAAGAATACAACATTGAGATTCTGATAGGTAGCTAAGAACCATCACCCATAGAAAGAGGAAGAGGGGGGATAAGAAGGAAAGTAGAGTTATGCGGGATGGGAAACACAAACTTGAGAAGAGGGATACTGGTTTGGGGTCCTTCAGGGTAGAGGTCTGAACCTACTCTGGGTGAGTGGTGGCACTCAAATGAGAAAAACTGTATGTGAACTGAAATGATAAGGCGCCACGAGCTGTAACCTTGGGAGCCTGGGCATGGGGTGTGCATAGCCAGACTTGCCCCAGAGAAAGTATAACTGCTGGGCAATCGTCCTTCCATGAAGGACAAGGCATGCCTGGTCAGGGCTTTTCTTGGACACCAGAGTTGCATCTCTGGGCAGGCAGTGGAGAGCTGTCATCCAATTCCTGCCACATATGGCAGCAAAGTACAGTGGTGGCTGCAGACTGAGAGATGCCAGCATGCCTACCTTCTTGAAAGTGGAAGTACCAGATGACCTTTTGGCACTGGGTAAGTCTCAGAATGCTGAAATGATCAAGAGTGGAAGGAAAAGGCAACTTGACTTTCTCTCAATCTGGTAGGTGAAGTTTTAAGCAGGTACAGATCAAATGTTAAACATAAAGACATGTGGGACTGCTTGCCTCTTGAGAGTATTAAACAGCTGTCCCTCCAAGCCCCACAGAAATCACTGAATTGGCAAACAGATATCGTGAAGATGTTGGTTGTGGTGAGGGTGCTTGTATGTTGCTTCCACCACACATCAAACATGTCCAACTTTTAGTGTCAACTCATTCATGATCCCTGATTGAATTCTCATAATATCCTGCAATAGATGGCATTATCTTCATTTTTATTGATTCCTGTCAAGGTAAGTTTATGTATTAATAATTAGCAAAAGAGTTAACTAATTGGAGGAGAAGTTTTGATAGTCTAAAGTGCCAGTATAATAATCATGACAGATTAATGCATTTGTTGTTTTCAGAAATATTTAAAACATAAATGTTCACTCTCAGGCACCTTTCTCCATAACACTCTTGGGAAAGTTTGGCAAATTCTTACTCTTTGATGCCCATGATTTTGTAGTCTACTAACCTTCTACTTTACCAGCACTGTAAATAACTCAGATATTTGAGAAATCAAAGATTGTTTTTAGAATTACCTTTATCTTCATAATTAAATTTGGGGTATTGTCTATGTGAACAACACATTTACATTATATTTATTGGGCAGAATAAAATTAAGGAAGACCCCTACATTTTGTTGTTGACTTCCACTTCAGATTTCTTTTGGGAGTTTTTCCTGACCCACTGAATTAATTTGCTTTATTCTGTCAGAATCATTTTGAAGGCTCATATCAGAGTGGCTATATGTATGGTCCAACAATTTAAATAAATATAGAAGTAAGGAAAAATGGCTGGTTTTTCAGGGAAAGTTCAATTTAGATATATTGAGATTGAGATTCTGGTGGGACAGTCAGGTAGAATTATCTAGGAAGAATCAGGAAATGTTGAGGTAAGTACCTGTTCTTTTAGGAGACATGCAATTAGGATTTTGGATTGAAGACTGCAGAATACATCACAACCAAGGAGGAAGGGAATTAAAGAGAACAGAAACAGGCAGAGTATTTTAAAGAGTATCTTGGGCAGTGGGAAGGTGGCACTCAGGCAGCATTGATTTCTTCTCCCAGTTAGTTTCTTCTTTAACTCACTAGCCAAATTTCTGCAAGCACAGCAGCACCAAGAAAATGAAACTTGACAACCTTCACATTAAACAATTACTGCTTCTGGTAAATCAGTCGAACCACATGTCATGATTCCTGCCCAGGAGGAGCAATAATCTCAGTCAGAGAACAATTCAGAAGCCTTTTAGAGCAACATTGCCACCTCATTTCCAGAACAACTCTGGCTCCAAATGACAAAATCCATGACTAAAACTGAAAAAGCCACGATATCTCATCCAAAGTACCAGAGCAGGCCCTGCAGATGATTGAGAAGGAAGCAAGGAAGAGATCCTATGCAAGGAGAGCCCATAATGTATAATTTTCTAAATGATGATATATTTTTGACCCGTTTGGTAGAACTATGTTAAAATGCGTAATGACATTATTAAATTTCACACACACATACACACAATTTATTAGCCAGTTTCAGGATTAAATCTTACCAAAGGGACCTGTCAACAAGACAGGACTTCCAAAGGATTCCCCCTCATGAACAGTGCCTTTCTATTGTAAAAACTAGAGAGAAGTTGCAAGTGTTGCAACAATTTTCCTCAACAAGTTTTTAAAAGACTCCCTCTGTGTGTCATCCTTTGTAGTTGATAGAGGCCATAACTATTTCATAACCTAAACTAAAACCTCAGTGCTTACATCAGAGTTACTGTGTTACCAAACTTACTAAGACTTCTCATTTAAGTTTTCTTTGTTTTTGAAAGTATATCCTCTGTCCCAGGAGTGAGTGAAGGAAATACTTCTCAATTTCTTGCATACCTGCCTAAGTTATAAAAACTTTGTTTTTCTGCATCTCTCTGTACTGATTATTTCTTTGCTCACATTCTCTCAAGTACACCACTTGTTCTGTATTATCTTAAGTGTATCCATGTCCTTTACTTGGCATGCATATTTTCTGTAGTTTACTCAATCAGGTTTAAGTTCTTTAAGAACTAACAGATTGAAGAATCTTCTTTTTAAAATAGTCCTTATAGTTTCTAGATGTGTGCTCACTCTTAGTAAAATTTCACTAAACTAAATCAAAATAAGTTTATAAGACATAAACTTGAGTGACTTGCATTCACATGATTATATCTTAAGCTAATAGTTAACCTAAAGTATATTTTTAATAAATAATCTCAGTGCTCTAAATACAAATCTGAAATTGTATAGGAATAGTCAGTGTAAGATTAGAAAGAATCACACATATAGTTGCTAACACCTTAGGCACTCATGGTGTATGTTTGTTTGTATGTGCATGTGTCCATGTGTGTCTGTAACAATAGTGACAACAAAAAAATTGTTGTGACAGTTATTTACTTGCCTTATAGAAATAAAAATAACTACAGAAAAAATACTATGATCCATTGAGTAAAAGACTAAATCAAAGTTTTAAAAAAGAAGTGATAGGTAAATTATTTTCTATAAGAATAGTGTTTGATTTGCATATGGACAAAATTTCCAACTAGGTATTTTGTAATTAAAAACCTATCCACACTTTCTTATTCATTTTGAAATCAGGATTTCTTGACACGGTCAAATTACCACAGTTTATTCTAACTTGATACAAAATAACCTATAACTTGGGTTGAATACAAGTCCAAAGTTATCTGTTAAGAACATATAATATAAAGCAGATACTTTCAAACTTCTGTATTGAACTACAAGATTCATCTTAAGTTACTTCTACAAAACAAAACTCTGGCAGACTTGTTAAACATGTCTAAATTCACAGGACTCTAAGACATGAAAAAAAAGAGTAGGGACGGTTGTAAAGTCAATATCAAATCAAATATCAGTATCAAAGCCTGACAGTATCTACACTAGACTCTTATTATTTGGAATCAAAGGCTTTAATGAAGGCAAAAGAGAACTAAAATGTGAACTTGCTTTGGGAATTTCATCAGAATAAATTTTCTTGGAAATTGTTTCATTCTCTGAAAAAAGAAGTGTTTGATTTTCCTCAATCACTCTGATTAAACCAGGAGCAGGGCAAGTCAGACTGAGGAGCTATTTGTTTTCAACTCACAGGTTACTCAAGTAAGGAGTGAAAGCTTGAAATGACTCAACAAAACCCTTATTGCAGCTCTTTTATGTGAATATAGGTTTTCACATGCCATGAAATTTGACACTCTATTTTCAACCTGTTAGTTCCAGATTTCTGAGTGCACAGAATAGCTGAATTGAGTAGAGGAGCTAGTTCACTCAGAATGATAGTCAACCTTTACAGATGGGAGGATAAGCTGCTATGTATTTTTAAAAGATTTCTTATAATGTGTGGTATTATTAGAACTATGATATGGTATTATAACAAATGCATATGTATGTTTCTTGGTGGTGGTAATATTATTACTTGTGTTTATAAGAAATAGGCATTTACATTTGAGGTTTTATAGAACCCTGAGCTAACTCTCCATATACATCTAGTAAATAATGACATATATTGTATGATTTTAAAAGGCTTAGGGAAGTTCTGCTCTTAAATATGTTTTTATAACCAAAGAGCTTTCTCTTTCACATAATTTCCTGAGATGATGTGCTAGAAGTCATGTCTACCTTTTCCTTTTTCATTCTCCATGCTTCTTCCACTCAACAGCCACACCTATCCATCCCAATCATCACCACTTCCTGTTCTACCCCAGCCCTGGTCATGTCTTGCACAAACTTTTCCTATAGCTTTTTTCTTTTATAATTCTTTTCATCCAACTTTCCTTCTTATTATCTTTTAAGAACATGATGGTTGATCCATTCAAAATACAATATGTAACATGTATTGAAGTCTAAAGTTTAATCCTATAATGAATACCACCCAACCCAAGAAAAGAACAGTGGTCTAATTCTAGCTCTGCATCATCTACCTATGTGTCCCTCTCCTAGCCTATACCCTCCTTCTCCCTAGAGGTAAGAACTCTCTTGAATGTTATGTTTATTATACCCTTGATCTTTTAAAAAAATAATTTAATTATATATAGCGTTTTCATGAGTCTTCCTGCTACTAGAGCTAATTATACCATTTCTCTTCCCCAATTCTTAACTGTCTGTGTGACAAATTGAAATGCTTTGCATACAAGGTCATTCATATTATTGCCCCTTTACCTATCTAGTGTCAACTTCTGTCATTCTCCCTGACCACAGAAAATATTCTATATACTTTTATGTCCACATACTTTTTTACATACTGTATGTTATATTTGGAATGTTCACTTAGTCACTGTACAAATTCTATTCAAAGTCTGGATCAAACTTTATTTCTGTAAATTTGTTCTTGTCCTCCTCACCTTTTGCTCTCTTCCAGGTAGGTGTTAAACCCAGGCACACATACTGACCATTGTCTTGGTAGAATCCTCATTCTTACTAAGGAGGCAAATATGTAAATAAGTAACCAATTTACAACATGATGAGAGGCACAGAAAAGATATATACAAAACACTATATTAAACAAATGGAGAAATTCATTAATTTTCTCATATATTTTCCTTTATACATTTTATAATTTTAACCTGGGCATTACGGCATGTGCCTATAGTCCCAGCTACTCAGGAGGCTGAGGCAAGAGGATTGCCTGAGACAAGAGGATCATTTGAGCCAAAGTGTTTGAGGCCAACTTGGGCAACATTAGTAAGATCCTGACTCTAAGAAAACAAAGTTTTCTAGCTTAGTTTTTATATTTAGATCTAGGATACAAGTGCTGGGCATAGTGGCTTATGCCTGTAATCCCAGCATTTTGGGAGGCCAAGGTAGGAAGATTGCTCAAAGCCAGGAGTTCAAGACCAGCCTGGGAAACAAAGCAAGACATCTGACTCTACAAAAAAATGGAAAAAAAAACAAAAAACAAAAAACATCTAGGTGTAGTGTACACAACTGTAGTCTCATCTCCTCAAGAGGCTGAGGCAGGAGGATCCCTTGATCCCAAAAGTTCGAGTATGCAGTAAGCTATGATAGCACCACTGTACTCCAACCTGGATAACAGAGTGAGACCCTCCCTCTAAAAAAGTAAAAATATTTAAAAAGCAGGATATTTATTTAATTTTTGTTTATGAGGTAAGAGTCAATGGGTTTTTTGTTTGTTTTCTATACAGATATGCAGTTGTTCTATTTTATTGAAAAGACTTAGTTTTCCTGTTGAATCTGTTTTGCGCTTTTGTTTAAAATAAAGTGACCAGGCTCCCATATATATATCACATTATTATTTACAGTAGCCAAGGTATAAAATCAACCTAAGTGTCTTTCAGTGGATGAATGAATAAAGAAAATGTGGTGTATATCTACAAAATGGAATATCATTCAGTCTTTAACAAAGAAGGAAATACTGTCATCTGTGATAACATGAATGAACCTGGATAACATCATGTTAAGTGCGACAAGTCAAGAATAGAAGACAAATACCTCATGATCTCATTTATGTGCATAATCTAAAAACACTTGAACTGATAGAAGCACAGAAAAGACAAATGAAAGTTGTATACATTTATGGTGTACAACTTTTATTTATCAAGTTTAAGAATATTATAATTTGCATTAAAAAAGAAAAATAAATAAAAATAAAATGACTGTATTTATGTGGCTTGAATCCTGGAATTTCTGTCCCCTTTCCTATATGTCTAATTTTTACTACTACCAAGCTGATTATGAAGCTTTAGAGTAAATCTTCAAATCAGGTAGTTAATTATTTCAACTTTGTTCTTTTTAGAAATTGCTTTGACAACTCTAGGTTATTTGCATTTCCATATAACTTTCAGAATCAGCTTGTCAGTTTTGACCAAAAAAACCTTTTGGAAATTTTCATCAGGATTGCGTTGAATCTCTAGGTCAGTTTGAAGCTAAGATACTCCTTTACAATTTAAATGCTTCTGCAAATGGTAACAACAAATTATTGGCATTAGAGTGATTATGTGAATGAGAAAGATTTAGCAATAAAACCAGAAAACGTCTAGCAAGGATTTTATCTACTGCCATATCTCCATAATTTTGTTTAGAGGTAGCCTCAATTAAACCTTGAATAAGATTTTTCTCTAAAATAACAAAAACACAAAACTTATCTATATCTAAGATCCCGGCTTATAATAATGAGGTATGTTTTGCAGTCTTCCCCCCCCATTCTAAAGAAAAACCACACAAGATATCTTTTTACACAAAATACCAATGCTTGTTTTAAAAACTACTGTTTCAATGTGCAAACAGCCCAGTATTGAGATCTACAGGTTACTGGGTGTTGGGGAAGTACCGTCCACTTGGAACCTTATCCTTTCTGCATACTTAAGCACCTACTGATGAGCAAAGGAAGGAAATGTTTTCATGATTTAGACAGTAATGCATCAGAAGAGTTGAAACCACTTTCAAAACTACTTCACTTGGAGAGGTATTTTGCCCCTAAAGAAGTTTTCAGAACGCCTCAGAGGACAAATGCACAGAATTCTAGCTGCTTGAAATTTTTCTTTGACCTTTTAAAGGACTCATATTTTCCTCCATCTGCTTTTGTTTGTTAATCACTGAGTTACTTCTGTTACTTTTTGGTGTTTAATATGTTCACATGGGCACGTATTATTTTGAACAAAACTTTGTAACAATCTTAGAATATATTGAAAGTAGAAAAATACTACTCAAAACTGTTATTAATAGAAAAATCCAGAAGGCATTTTATCATGAAATTGAGATATTGCTGAATGGAAAAGGCAGTTTCCTGCTTGTTAAATATATAAGATTTAGACTCTATACCTAGAAACATGGACTTTATTTTTTAAGATTTACTTATTTTACTCTGAACTCTTGAAACCTTCTTTTTGCTCGATAGAGGTTCTCATTCCCAAGATGAAGGAGATGTTATTCGTAAAGTCTCCAACTCTAACTGGAAGACAGAAATTACACAAACACTGTCTCTCAGGATTGGTTTATATCCTTAATTATTCAAACATTTTTCTCAACAATTATTGTCACAATATTTCTGTTTATAGTAGGGTAGCAGTGCTAATGTATTCATTCAAGAAAGTATTTTCTAGACTATGGAAGCATTGATTCAGATGCCTAGAAAACTTTGGTTTTGTGCATCTGTTTGACTCTTGTGCAGTTATCATCCATGAAATTCAAGAAAGTCTGAGAGAATCAAAGATCAATCCTCCTCCCCAATCACTACCAAATTACTTAACTCTATATAAACTCAGATTAAAAAGCAATTGGATTTTTGTAGCTACTTCTAGAGGAGTTCCACAACTTCTTGTATTATTTTTTTCTTGATCCCAGTTACTTATGTTACACATGTATGCCCACATACATGTAAACAGAGAGAGAGGGAAAAAGAGACCCTAATTTATTATGTTACTTCTCTTTTTTGCTAAAGATCTCGCTACTTTTTTACTTTCAGACTTGCTAAATCATTCTTATTCATTAATATAACCAAATTATCCAGAGTTCAATGTATGTCTTTTTCTGATACTAGCATGGGAGGATACCAGGACTTGAGGAATCAACAACTATAGCTATTGCTCTCCTTGCATCCTGTCTTCCCACAGTGTTCCCTACAGCTCTCTGGAGCTTTTAGACCATGATTACCATTTCATATGCACTCCGGGGAAGGAAGAAAACTCTCAGGGCAAGTGCTTCCCATGTACCAGGTGCTCTGTTAGGCGCATAATACATGTGAGTCAGTGTTTCCTCATGGTACGTGCACCTCTGGGGGTATGCAAATAATTTTAGGTAGGGTGATCACATCATTGATTGTCTAGACTGGGACATTTTGTGAGTCAAACAGTGTTATTAATAATTACACCAGGACAACAGAAATAAACAACAGAAATAAACTCAAAGGGATTCCCCTAGTTTTCGGAGAGTCACATTTATCTTTTGTGATGCTTTCTATAAATGGTAAGTGATAATGGTAATAATGATACAGAGTTTTCTTTTGAAATGTGTTTAAGGTAAAAATTATAGTAAATAATAAAATGGTCTTAGCTGGACTCAGTAAAATGCAGGAAACATCATAAGAAATAAGAAATACTGAGGTCTGGGAAATGCTCCATTAATCTCAGCAGACCTGTGGGAGATGTTAGTGTTTTTCGTTTTTAGTAAATGTGGAGAGTGAAGCTAGAAAAGTTAAGAAATTTGCTCAAGGTTATACAGGTAATACATAGGTGAACTGGTATTTAAACCCAATACTATGTGGCTCACAAAGCGGTGGTTTCTCTTAGTAGGAGTTCTGAGTTTTGTTTTTATTTTAACCAGGGTCTTAGCTTTCCGTTTCTCTTAAATTGAGAAAAGGTAGAAAAATATCTGCTCTGGTTTAGGTAGACTCTGTGTAGTTTAGCATAGTTTGATGTGTTTTTGGCTGAGGCCGCTGGGACTTGGACCGGTCTTGGGTGTTATAGAATCTGTGGGTTCTCTGAGACCTTCCTCTGTTACCACAGCCTCGCCAGTCTTCCCTAGTGTCCAGTTCCATCTAAAAGAAGATGGTTTTCTCTCTGTTTGGGGCCTTACATCATTTTGTTTAATCCTTCCATTACCCAGAGGACATGCTGTCTGATGGAAGCCATTGATGGGTGCTATAGACTGAATGTTTGTGCCCCCCTTTCTCTCCCAACTTCATACGTTAAAACTTGATCCCCAATGTGATTAAATTTGGAGGGGGGGTCTTTTGGAAGTGACTAGGTCATTAGGGTGGAGGCTTCATGAATAGAATTTATGCTCTTATAAAAGAGATCACAAAGAAGTCTCCTGTCCTTCTGACATGTGAGAAAACAGGAAAAAGCCATCTGTGAACCAGGAAGCAGGCCCTCACCAGACACCGAAACTGTTAGCAACTCGATTTAGGACTTCCTAGCCTCTAGAACTGTGAAAAATAAATGTTTGTGGTTTATGAGCCACCCTCTATATGGTGTTTTTGCTATAGCAGCTCTAACAGACTAAAACAATGGCTATCTTCCTGATCTATGTGATTTGACCAAAGCATACACACTATTTGACCTCTGAGGCTGGTTTAATCATTTTTCCAAAACCTTACCTTTATCACACTCATTTTAAGCCAGTAGTCTCCAATCTTTGTGATCAAATGCATTCTAATTCACTCAAAAACAATTTTAAAAAATGCTTCAATATCCCAGCTTTCTTCTAAAACTTGGGAAGCATCAATAAACAAAACAGACAAAAAGATACAAAGTCAGCAAAAAACAGTGAGAAACAAAAACTGAAAGACACTTGAACACAAAGCCCACAAATATGCATATATTTAGTAGATATGTACTCTTTTGAGCCTATACATTAAATATTAGTAATGTCTAATTCTTTTCTTAGGCAAATATATATAAATGACAACTTTTTTTTTGTCATTCAAGTGGATGATCCTGCACATTCTTTGGATAAGTGCATCCCACTTTGGGGACCATGTTTAAGTAACTCTGCAGAAACCATATCATATGTTCTTGAAATGTATATACTTGTATTAGTCTGTTCATATCATATGTTCTTGAAATGTATATACTTGTATTAGTCTGTTCTCACACTGATAAACACATACCCAAGACTGGATAATTTATGAAGAAAAAGAAGTTTAGTGGACTCACAGTTCCGCATGGCTGGGGGAGATGTCACCATGATTGGTGGAAGGCAAAGGAGGAGAAAGGCATGTCGTACATGGCAGCAGGCAAGAGAGCTTATGGGGAATTCCCATTTATAAAACCATCAGATCTTGTGAGACTTTTTCACTATCACATGAACGGTATGGAGAAAACTTCCCCCAAGATTCAATTATCTCCACCTGGCCCTGCCCTTGACACATGGGGATTATTACAATTCAAGGTGAGATGTGGGTAGGGACACAGAGCCAAACTATATCATTCTGCCCCTGGCTCCTCCCAAATCTCCTGTCCTCACATTTCAAAAGTATATACCTTCACTCCATCTCTTCGCTACTAACTAACTTTTCTTGTTTCAAAGGAAATACCTTTTGGGTCTTCACTAGGTTCCTGTTTACTGCCTGAGGAATCTACTTTGGGAAGCAGATCACAAGTGACTGAGCAGTTCCGAGCTCTTAAAATGAGGAAACCTTTCCCAACTCAAGTTACTACTTGGTAACTTAAGTTACCAGTTCAACAGGTGATTCTGGGGGGCAAGGAGATTCATTAGTCAGTTATTACTCCTAGCTTTTCTCTGCTCATATAATACTCAATATAGTAGTTATCATGAGTCCAGTCATTACATTTTATAAAAATAAATTTAACTTGCAATAAATATTGAAAGAAAAGTGAAAAGGAATATAATTCCTATATGCCATGCATATTTCAAATTGCAATGTGAAATAGATACATGAAACAGATAAAACTTGTTCTTTGACAATCGTTGCTAGTTATCCCACAACAAATTTTATTGATCATCTTTCAAGGGCAAACCACTACAGGAAAAATCTTAGGGACTAGACAGAGTACTCAGCTGTAACTCCTGTCTTTTGAATGAACTCGTTTATTCTTGTAGTTTTTTGAACTTAGCCTACTCTCTTATAATAGCAACATTTCTAATTTTCAAACATTCTTTTAGTTATTCTCTTTGCTCCTTCTGAGACTCTAAAAAAGCAGTAACTGCTTTTATTTATTTATTTATTTTTAAAATGGATTTTCTATAAATACACCTGGTAATATGACTCACCAACCACCAAGCTATCCCACATAAAGAGGCAGAATTGTTTTGGGGCCACAGAAATCTGGGTTTGAGGGGGCGCTGTCTGGTTTCACAGCCTTGACTCCCATCTCTCTTCATTGGAGTCTTTCAAGGACGTCTCTGAATGGCTTTGCACAATACAGTGAGTTGTGGTTTTGTGCAGAACTTAGGGCAAGGGGGAAAAAAAAGAAAAGAGAAAGAAAACTTCCCTCTAGTAAATTGGCAGAAAAACATTTCTAAAGGTTACACACCACCCACACATTCCTTTCAAATGATCACAGTCTTATAAGAGGTCATGGAAGGAGAGAACAAGAGGAGAGAGGGAGCCTGAAATATATATATATATTTTAAAGTGTTCTGTATTGCAATTCTTGCTGAATAAGGAACAAATTAAGACTCTTGTTGTTAATCTTTTGGAAAATTTTTGAATTGAAAGAAGCAAACATTAAATTGAATTGGTAAACTGATATCTCTAAAATGAACAATGCCTATCTCTTTCTACATCTCATTCCAAATTTAACAGTTTTTGTCCATTACATTTTTAAGTATTTTATTTATTTATTTTTAGTTTTAATTTTCATAGTCCTGTATACTTCCTGGTTTCAGCAGAATGCACTAAACTAGTCATCCTAATATTGCAGTCCTTCTCCAAACAGGAAGTACTTAACACGTAAAAGTAATCTGTTTGGACATGATTCTCTTACCTATCAATAGTTTCTAAATTCAAGCCTTGTCTTTCACATTCGCCTTAGTTTTGCGTGTATCATTCTTTATTGCTTAGTTGCGGCTCTCCACTCATTTTCATCAGGTAGAGTGAAATGATCCCTTGTCTGTTACCTCTGTTAGAATTTAAAAGTTTTTTTTTGCTGGCCTCACCCCGATAGTGTAATCTCCTCAAGGGAAAAGACTGTTTTCTATGCATTTGCATCCCTAACTCCTAGCAAACTGCCTGACAGGTAATGGATACTCAATAAATATTTGTTGAAAGAATTAATAGATCTTTTTTAATTTGCAAAGCTCCAGGCATAAATCTGTGGTTTTTCATGACACTCTCTACCAGGTGCAAGTGGCTAGAGGCCAGAAATTTTTGTTGCTGTTGTTTAATCCCTCTTTGCCATTTGTTGCCCTACCTTCCTTCCCAGGTCCCCTGTTGCCTTGGTCCATACACAAACAGATTTCTATCACAATACGGAAGAAAAGATATAAGAAAACCTCTAAAAGGTATTTTAGATTTTCAATGAAAGGAAATTTTACAGCAGGTTCATGCTTGATTCTAATAAACACTCCGATTGTTTAATGCCTATGATAACTTGCTCATCTCTAGTATTGTATGAGTGAAATTCTAAACACGACATTCTCTTCTCTTACTCTCCAGTTACAGGTTCTGTTAGCTGCTTTCTCCATTGACTTCTAATGTCTAAGCGAGCTGCCCCAACTCCAGGTACCTTAGACGAGTGCAGTACCTTTTATTGACCTCTGGCTTTAAGATGTACCTTGGTTTTGAAAAGTATTTTACTTATGTCTTCTTCTGTCCTGAAGTCTAGAATAAACTTAAGGCTAGTACTTGCTTTCTGGAGCATGGTCTGGTCAGAGTCCCCATGGCTGCTGTAAGCAGTCTGAGATATCTGGAAGATCATGAGTGGCTATGTAGATATCTTAATTTGACAACTCTCAACACAGCTCAAGTCAGATTTACTGAGCCCCCACTTTTTATCTTCTTTTTATTTGCTGTCCTCATCCTGATAGTGTAATCTCTTCAAGGAAAAAGACTGTCTTCTACATCTTTGCATCCCTAACTCCTAGCAAACTGTCTGACGGATAGTTGCTACACACTAAATTATATGTTGAAAGAATTAATCGATTTTGTCAAATTTGAAACTGAATTCAGTTGGAATACTGTAGAATATCATCTTTTCCAAAATATTCTTAAGCAGATTAAAAAAAAATAAACTACCAATTGTTTTATTAGGTTTAAAGATATATTCTTTCTATCTATCAATATATATATATACATCTTTTTCTCTTTTTGCAAAGATCATATATGATAATGGTTTGGCTGTGTCCCCCACCCAAAATCTCATTTTGAATTGAAGCTCCCATAATCCCCATGTGTCATGGGAGGGACCCGGTGGGAGGTAATTGAATCATGGGGGTGGGCTTTTCCTGTGCTATTCTCATGATAGTGAATAAGTCTCATGAGATCTGATGGTTTATGATGGGCAGTTCCCTGCACATTGTCTCTTGCCTGCCTTCATGTAAGATGCACCTTTGCTCCTCCTTCACCTTCCACCATCATTGTGAGGCCTTCCCAGTCATGTGGAACTGTAAGTCCATTAAACTTCTTTTTCTTTATAAATTACCCAGTCTCGGGTATTTCTTCAAAGCAGTATGAAAATGGACTAATACAGTATGTATCTGTAATTTTTTATTGTTATGTAGGCTTAAATAAGTAAAAAGGACATGTTTGACGTCATTGCATTGTTAATTGTAAATACCTTGATAATAATATTTATTGTTTGGCTCAGAAAAACTGGTCAGCTCTGAGCATGTTGTACAGTTCTGAAGGTGGCTGCCAATCACAATCACCTCTTTCCCTGGCCACAGGGGAGAGCTGTTATTCTGGCTGGAACATACAGAGGATGCCATGGCAATTGGTGTAGGCATAAATATGAGACCCAATCTGAGTTGCCCAGAGTCCTTCCCTGAACTTTGTCTAACTAGAACTAGAGGTTAAGACTTTCTGCTCTGGTTAGAAGCTCTTGGGACATAAGCTCCAAGCTGCAAACACACATGTTCCACATAAAGCCAAGATGTGAGATGAAGGCTGACACAGGGAGCAAGGCATGTATGTGGGAGAGAATCTAGAAGGCACTCTGTTATATCCAAGCTATGTACCCCCCAGTTTTGTCTGTGGTTTCATAACATAAGCCTATGGATTCACTTTTCTTGTCCTTTTTCTTTTGTTTTAGTATTCTTTTTTCTTTTTTGTGTTTCAAAAACTTCTACCATTGATGTGTCTTAATTTACAATAAGAAAGAAAAGATTTTTAAATTTGTATCTTCCTGAGAAAAGTTTTCAGAAAAAGGAATCCATATTTACTATTTTATTTTCAACCTGTATAAAATAATAAGCTCTATCTTTAGAGGAATTGCTTTTGTTGTGTTCTGTTTTTTTAAGATCAATTCCTTATTTTAGACTCAGGTTTATAACTCAGTTTTTAACACACCAAGGGTATTACATATAAAAGTTTACTTCCATCAGAAAGATTCTAGTTCTGCTTTGAAGAGTTCTAGTTCATGGAAGAAACATGATAATACTTATATTTCTGAAAAACCATTTTGGATTACACCCATTCTACATACATTTTACACATGGAAGACTTTTTCCTACAAAGGTAGTTTCCAAAATGTCAGCTCATATCTCTGTAGACATTGGAACCACTCATCTTTATAGGTGTTGAAGAAATCGTTTAAACCCATATGTGATTAGAGTTTAGTCTTTGGGTCAGATTAAGTTTGCCAAACTTTTAATAACATGTCAGGTTTAAGCTCCCTTTGAACAATATATTCTTCAAATATCCCTTCAGAATGACTCAAGTTTTATAGGATGACTCAATTTTATAGGACTGGTAATCAATAGTCCACTGGGTCCACATCCCTAAATTATCCTTTTTTGGTACTTGATATTGGTTTGTCCACATTTACCAACAAATCAACATAACTTTCTTATCTAATTTCTCAGCTAAACAAGTGTGGAGGCTGAATGCCTCTGGCATTGTCCATTCATCAGCCAAAGTCCTATGGCACAGAACTGTCAAAGACTGCCTAAGAAATTATTTCACAACTGTCAATGCAAGTCACATTTGTATTGTGTATGGACATAATTTAAAATATGATGGAATGAAAATTGCAGTCTGGTGGGGGAAATTCTACTTTCTTTTACTGAAATATAGCTGCCTGCAGGGCACCAATCAGGTTTTCTGGGTAAATTTTGTGTGGGTATGTAGGTCTGAGGTGACACCTGACTGGCCTTCACCTATGCTTATTCCTCCAGGTTTTTAAAAAATGCCTATATTAAATTGCATATGTGGTACCATTCTTAGTAATGATGGATAAAGATGATAAAATCAAAAGGTATATTAAAATTCTAACTTTAAAGTGACTTCATACATTATCATTTATAAGGCTCCTACTTTCTAGTTGTTTGTGTTATAAGGTTAAAAAAAGAATATGCCTGAGTTAATGCTTCCAAATTGTTGATTACTTATACACCCCTATTTTCCGAAACAATTTTAGGAACTATGTGGGAAACGCTACAAAAATGATTTAGCCAATCAAATGATGATAATTATATGAGGAATTCACATAAAATAAGCTATAGTATTTGAGTCAATCATTTCCTAGAAGACATGGAAAAGAGAAAATCTAGTAGGTTCACATGATTTTCCTGATCGACAAGGAAAAACTAAACATTTTTCAAGAGAGGCAATGGGAAAGTAGAGGACTCTGAGGGCAGACAGAAATGGGTTCTGATTTCTGTTCTGCCCTTCACTCACAATTTACTTTGGGCAAATAGTGACTTCTCTGAGCTGTACAGTACTTACCTGTAAGATTGGTAAAAAAAATAATAACACTTATCTCCTGAGCATCTGGTGAGGAGTAAAATGAAGCAAAAAGGTATGGCACATAGATGTTTTCAGCAAGTTTACTTATCTCTTGCCATTGGTCTAAACTTTAAGATAAATTATTGCAAAGGTTTTATCCAATGGTGAGTGATCACATTTTAGTAGGCATGTTGTCATTAAGAAAAAAGAAGTAAGAGTACATCAAAGTAATTCTTTGTGAAGTCATTTCTGTGGAGGAATTAGAATAAGTTAGTCCAAGTTGCAGCTCTGGTTATCTCAAAGGTAAAACTTTGAGATGAGGGTACACCTTAGCGTATTCCTCACTAATCAATTGCATCAGGCCAAATTTGATGGGCACTGAAAGGTTGAAACCAGTCAGGTAAAGAAACTTTTCCTTTCAGTGAGATGAGTTTTACACAGAGTATTCGTCGGTTTTATTTTCATTGTACAACTCTCATAATTGGTAAATATATGCAAATGAGACTGTTAACATGCACATGAACATGTTGATGTTTATGTCGTTCACTTGGTGCTCCCATTTCTGCTGGGGGACTCAGCTTTGAGTCTCCAATACTCATAAATAAGTCTCTTCATGCCCTTTGAATCAGGCTGTGCATGCTGTTAGTGTTCATCGCCAAGGTATCTGAAGATACTTGGTGCCTGCCACTGCTACTCAAAGAGTGTGCCTTACTAGTGTCTTTACTGCTTCCAAAGCTGAAAATCCCTGAGATGTTAAAAACTTGCTATATTATTTTCAGGTGTCATTGCAGAATTAGTGTGATCTGAACAGAAATAGGAAGAATGCTGTCTTTATCAACAGGACTCCGGTCTAGGGTTAAGTCATACTATTCTGCCAAATTCCAGTGTTACTTCCTTTCCCAAGTACACTATTCCATTATTTCCATCTTGTACCCTTTCATACTGTCACTCCAACCCCAGAAACTAAGTTCATAACAAAAAGCCATTTGGCCACCATGGTAGTGTTGGTAGTGGTGTTGGGAAAACCATCATGCCATATTCCTTGAATCACTCAGTCCTAAGTCCAGCCAACACACCCTGCCATATTTCTAATGAATTTGCAAAATTGTTATAATCTAGCAATCTTCTAAAAATCATTTGATTTGTTTGTTAGGCCTCAGATAATTATGTTCCTATGGGGTCTAAGATGGAGAGAAGTCTATGAAGAGACATCTAGAGTGATAAACAGTGGTACATCTTTAGGGAACAGAGCTTAGAGCAGAACACATTGTGATTCTTTCCATTCCACACCTCTTTTCTTCTCAAGATTGATGAATGGTGAGGAAAAAGGAGTCATAAAAGTGTATCATAAAATCTAACATAGTTATGTGGCAGGTGAGGTCAGTAATACAATTTTGTACTGAAGATTGAAAAAGGAGAACTAGGAGGGCTTAAGTAGTCTGTGAATCACCTATAACAGATTAACCTGGGATGCTTCTTTAAAATGTGGATTCGTGGTCTTGGGCCCAGTCCTCCAACCCCATTATTTACTGAATCAGGATCTTTGGCATCTGTTCCAGTGTTTTGTGTTGGCGCCTATAATTTCCTGCTGGATGCTGAGTAATCCCCATCTTAGGAATTTGTGGATGTCAAGATGATGGACACATAGGTACCATAAATATGAAGTGAAGTGTACATAGTAAATAGCAGAGGGAGTCTACAGGAAGGAAGCATATAAATTTGGTCCAAAGAGAAACAAGAGCCAAGGAGAGAGAGACAGTAGACTGGACCCTTATAATGGCTATGAAGTGACTTAGGGAAGAATTTGGAGCAAGGGCTAGGAATTTGAGAAATGTAAACTCCCCTCCAGCACCAAATAATGATTGGCAAATGTGGGCCCACTAAATTTGGTTGCCCAGATATGGGGCAGGCAGGGATGGTTGGGGATCTAAAAGCTGTCAAGTGTCAAACACTGAAAACAGGGTCACTCCCTTTATTCCAACACCGATCATGCATTTTAATAAACTTCTAAGGCAACTCCTTTGCATATATTTGAGAACCACAGTTTGTGGGCTCCTCTGCTAGATGTGAGCCTCTGGTTGTCTTGATTCCTCTGCTGGAAAAGAGGCTTTCGTCTCCTGATTCCAAATTTGGTCCACAATTGTTTGGGTCAACTAAAGGCATCCCAGAAGGGCAATCTGCTCTGACTTGTCACACTCTCAGGACTGTGCTGAGCCTCTGTGGTGAGTCTGGTCATTAGGGACAGCAAGGACTTTACATTAGCTCTGCAGAAACATCTGGTGGCCCAACTAGTCACTATGGGATAGGATTCTGAAATGGACAATGGTGACCACCATCTAATCACTTCTCTTTCTTTTTTATGCATGTTTGCACTTTGCTTTTCCGGTCCAGTGAAATGATTTAATAGGCGGCCCTAAAATAACTTTTTATTTGTCTTCCCAGTGACAAGGTCACCAGGATGTTTTATTTTCAGATTACCTTACCGGGAATAAGTTTCCTGTCCTGCCCATTTCAGGTTCTTTAAGATTCCTACTTTTTCCTGGCAGATCTTTGTTCTACTATGTTCTAGAAACTGCTTTTGGAGTGATACAAAGTAGTTCAGCTAATGTTTAGGAATAGGCAGAATAGTTTTACCTAAAAGACAGGTAAGGTTTCCTGACAGAAAAAAATCTCCATGGCTAGAAAACAAAAGCATTTAGTGAATGCTTGGATAACTATGGTTGCTTAGCAATACTGGTAACATTGTAAGTGTGCCCATATGCATTAAATTTTTGTAGTATTATTTGATATTTTACTTTGAACAGAAGAGAATAAACCAGTTGGCAAATTCCTTGGATTAGTAAAACGGGCAATGCACACTTTAAATAGCATGCCAATATCTGCAGTGTAAATGGGTTACACCATATTTTTCATTTGAGAAGCACTGAATTCAGCTAATGGCACCTGTGATATATTCCATTTGCCTTTCTCATCATGGCCCTTAACAAATCCCAGTATATTAACTGAACATTTACTATAGTAGCTGTTTTAAGTTCATACTTGTATTACCTTACTAAATAATACTTACCAAAACTCTGTGAAGTAGGTACAATTATTGCCCAATTATATAAAGGAGGAGATAGCAAAGAAGAGAGCCTAAGTAAATTGTCGTGCAGCTAGTAAGTGGTAGAGCTGATAGTTGGTAGAACCAGGCAACCTGACTCCAGAGCTGGGTACATAAACATTGCAATGTATAACCTATAAGCAAGTCACTCTCTAGAATAACTTTTTAATAAGCCTATTAGACACTGGCTGTTGTTAGAAATCATCTAATAGTTCCTGACAAGTCACAAGATAGTTCCCATAATCCCAGAACTCATTTCACTTGACAATATGTAGTGCTCAATGTCTGCTTCTGATAAAACTTAGGAATAGCATGATGTCTGAGTAGTATGTTCTTCCCCCTGTATTTTTTAGATTTTGTAAAGTGATTTTGAATTGTGTTTTTCAGAGGCCCTATAATGGCAGGGCATGGGGGTTGGAAGCACATAGCTGGGCTCCCCCCAGCTTGAACATGAATGATGTTTATATGCTCCACATCTTGGGCTTTCAAATAAACTCCTTGTTGAAAGCAGGATTGTTCTACTAACAAAAGATAAAAAAGGAAAGAAAAACAGAAAAAGTTTGAAAAGCATTGGACTGGGTGGTCTTCAAGAGCTGTTCTATGGGATTCTTCTATGACTATAAATTAGCTTGAATTGATCATCTTGCCAATGCAGATGTTTTCACATCAATACAATCCAACAAAAGTGACGTCGAACCTGTGCAAACACTGGGGTTTACAAAGAAGGAATGAATTTCATTTCAAGGATCAGAGAGCCTTCCTGGGGGACATGAGGTAGGTAGGAATAAGGTAAAACAACTTGCATAATGTGCCTTAAGTGAGATCTCCAGAAGGGTATTTTGCATTGTTATGTGGCACACTGGGAATAAAGGTTTGCCTGGCATGTCCCCAACAACAAAAAAATGCAAACATTTAAAGACAAAGTACACAAAAGGGAATGACATATTAAATGCTCTGAGGATGAGAGAAGTGGTACAGAAGTTCTGTTTGTGAAGGAGGAGTAAGGTTTTGACAGGTGCAGGTGAGGAGAAGGATATTCCAGGCAAAGGGAATGCAAGAGCAGAGACTCCAGCATTTGGAAGCAAGTGGAGTGTTCAAGAGGGTTCATTAGCAGAGACATAAATGGTGGTGAGCAGGTAAGACAGGTAGGGGTAATTGTGTACTAGGCAGATATGTGATGGTTATGCTGGAGTTGGATTTTTATTCTTTGCCAACAATAGGGTAAAAAAAAAAATTGCTTGAGACAGAGTCTTGTTCTGACACCCAGGCTAGAGTGCCGTGGTGTGACCACAGCTCATTGCAGCCTCAAAATCCAGGGCTGAAGGCAACCCCTGCCTCTGCCTCCAGAGTAGCTGGGATTACAGGCACATACCACCATTCCCAGCTGTGTGGTTTTTTAAAATCTTTATTCTTTATTCTTTAATCTTTATTCTTGTAGAGACAGAGTCTCAGTTTGTTGCCCAGGCTGATCTCAAACTTCTGACCTCAAGTGATCCTCCTGCCTTGGCCTCCCAATGTGCTGGGATTACAGGTTTAAGATACCACACCCAGCCCAAGCAAAACATTTTTAAATTAGATTTGTTTTTGGGGAAATAGATATTCTGATACTGTGAAGCATAGATTAAGGAGAAAAAGACTGGAGAAAGATAAACAAATTAGGAAATTATTTAAATTGTCTAAGTCAGAGAGAATAAAGCCTGGAACTGGGGAATGGCAATGTGCTTTTTGTTTGGAGAAGTCAGCTTTTATAAAAAGGTCAGGAATATACGTCATCAATAATAAATAACTATATACTTTTTTAAACTTTCACTTATAAGATTGAGTTAAATGGGTGATTTGATGATGGGAGGAGGGCGGGGAGAAATTGTCATACAAGTGCTCTCTGTTTTCTAAATATATCTGGTTGATAGGTAAATACTTTTAGCAAAGTTTCATACCTGTTACCATGGTTTGAATGTTCCCTCCAGAATTCATGTTGAAAAGTAGTTGCCATTGTGATGATATTAAGAGATAAAACTGTTAAGAGGTGATCAGGCCAAGAGGACTTTATCCTTGTAAATGAATTAATGCTGTTTTGGGTGAGAATAGGTTATTAATCCCATGAATTAGTTCCTGATAAAAAGGATGAATTTTGCCCGCATTTCTCTTTTCCCTCTTCTGCCTTTCCTCCTTTCACTGTGGCATGACCCAGCACAAAGACCTTTGCTAGATTTGAGCACCTCAACCTGGGACTTCTCAGCCTCCAGAACTGTGAGAAATGGATGTATCTATAAATTACCCAGTCTGTGGCATTCTGTTATAACAAACAAAAAACAGACTAAGTTGCCTTTTATTTGCTTTGCATAAGGGAAACATTTATACATATAAGTAATTTTTCTTCTATCACAATCCACAGCTACCTTAGACCTAGCACTTAAAACCGCTTTATCGGCATTTCTGACAGTGATTCCTCAAGTCTATAATTAGCTGAGAAGACAAAATGAGTCTTTAAATATGAAATATTTTGCCCTTTTAAATTTTGGTTCTCTTACAAATGAATCTTTTTTCTTAACAATTGACTTTTCCAATTAGATAAATATTTAACGTGTGTCCAAAGGAGACTGACAGTGACTGTTCTGTTCTAGCTGTAAGGACTTTAGGCTTTTCCTATTGCTTTTATATCATTTTAACACTGACCTGGTGTATTAGTCAATTTTCACACTACTATAAAGATATACCTTAGACTGGGTAATTTATAAAGGAAAGAGGATTAATTGACTCACAGTTCCGCATGACTGGGAAGGCCTCAGGAAACTTACAATCATAGCAGAAGGAGAAGGGAGAAGCAAGCTTGGACATTCTCATGTGGCAGCAGGAGTGAGAGTGTGAAGAGGAACTGTTAGACACATAAATCCAGCAGATCTCATGAGGCCTCACTCACTGTCATGAAAACAACATGGGGGAGCTGCCCCCATGATCCAATAACCTCCCACCAGGTGGGGATTACAGGAGTTACAATCCAAGAGAAGATTCAGGTGGGGACACAGAGCCAACCCATATCACCTGGTAAATTTTACTGAAAGCATTTTTGACACAAGTGGTGGCTGTGGTGGTAATGGTGGTGGTGGTGGTTTTCAGGGAACATTTATTTTAATTTTTAAGCTAACTTTAAATAGTCAAAATTATAATTTTGAACAAGTAGTGAAATGAATATAATTGAGTCCACAGCACCATTTATATTGGTTATATAACTAAAAAAAGAGCAATGGATAACTGATATATCAAAAATGGCAAAGCAAAGGAGAAATCAAGGGGTAGAACTATTGTTTTTTAAGATTTCCTATTGTAAACATCTTTACAGTGCTTAGGAAGGGAGCTCTGTGAAGTACGTGTGATAATTTGTAATAGCCTTTTTGTGTCTCCTTTAGAAACTTATTATTACAGTATTATTACTAAATTTCTATTTCCTTTTTTCTTTATGTTGGATGAAATATAAAACTATCCCTTTTTTAAGAGCCCAGACTGGTCTCAAATTTCTGACCTCAAGTGATCCTCCCACTATGGCCTCATAATGTGCTGAGTTTACAGGTGTGAGCTACTGCACTCAAAGAAAAAAAAATCTTAAATTTGTGTCAAGTGCTTAGCTGTTAGCTCTTGACATTCCTCTTAACAATTCTTTCTTAATTTCCATGCTTCACATGTTTGTTTGCTTTTCTTTATGGAAAATAAACAAAATAACAAATGACTGATGCTATATGTAGCCAGTTCCCCCACCACCACCATTAATTCCAGAACCATGTGTGTACAAAAACTGTTTGGCTGATAAAGTGCTATGATACCTTATGTCAAAAAATGTTTTAAAGTCTGAGAAGTTTTTCTAAATATATTAACTATTCTAAATCTCTCTGTTCCTTGTTTTCTAGACAGTTCAATTGAAAAGTCAGCTTTACCATCTACAGCTAAACATATCCAAATATATATATATATATATATATATGTTTTTGGTCTCTTTATTTTATTTATTTTTGGGGGGTGGTAGATTCTATTTTTTTTTATTGTACTTTAGGTTCTGGGGTACATGTGCAGATCATTCAGGATTGTTGCATAGGTACATACATGGCAATGTGGTTTGCTGCCTCCATCTCGCCGTCACCTGTATCTGGCATTTCTCCCCATGTTATCCCTCCCCAACCTCCCCACCTCCTGCTGTCCCTCCCCTAGCCCCCACCAACAGACCCCAGTGTGTGATGCTCCCCTCCCTGTGTCCATGTGTTCTCATTATATTCATCCTCCAAAAATAGCATCTCATTCCCGGTTTTCCTTAGCCACATTAATGGCAATTTCTCTGTCCTTCGTTCCATATCTTTTCTTATGTGGAACTTTTATAAAGCACTCCTTTTATCCTGTTTCTCATTGCAACCATTGCCTATTTAATAATACCTTGTTATGCATCACTGTCAGCTCAGTTTTCCCAAGGTATTCAGTGTTTGGGAGACAGAAGACAAAATGGTTTGGAGACAGCACTTACTGAAGTAGGCATAAGCCTTATTGATGACTTTGGTTTAAGAATCTCTTCCAAGCAAGGCTATCTCATGATACACTCTTTGGAGAAGAGAAGTGAGCTCATATCTACATTCACTCTCTGCTCACACTGTCTTCGGTGTACCCTGTGTGCATATTGGGCTCACCTCCCCCCATGCCAATATTGTATTACTCCCTTCTGGCCTCTCTCTCTCTTTCTCATTCATTCCTTCTTGAACATTGACTCTTAAACTTTTTTATTGCCAGATACCAAGTTCCTGGGCCTTGTCCAGAAAGCTTGAATCTGAAACAGCTTTATAGATTAATAACATATTTATGTAAAAAAGAGATCAGATGATAATTTAAATGGGAATCGCGCCAGGTTCTTTGTTCCTCTGGATAATTGTGAAACTAAATCAGTCTAATAAACATGAGTCTCTGGAATTCCTGTGTCAAACATCAGCAGGGATAGACAGGTATTCAGTAAATATTTGCTTACTGAATGACTGAATAAATGAGTGAGTGAGTGAGCAAATGAGTTTGTTGGAAGAAAGGCTCATCATTCTTGCTCTCACATTCTGTTTTTAAACAAATGAGTGGCAGAAGTGAAGGAAACAGCCGGTAGAGAGAGGGTTTAGCTTTTCTCCATTTGTTTTCCAGTATGGCGCTATATATAACAGATAGAAATATAAAGAAATCCTGGCTTTTCAGGTCCCAGATTTTCTATTCCTTAGACATAAAAAAGCTTCAGTAATACTGTGTTCTGGCTTTCAAGAAGCCAAGCTTGGTATATAATGGAGAAATAATAAAGTCTTATTTTAAGACCTTTGGCATCAACACAAATTGAAAATCTTCGTACACTTCAGTTGATAACAAAGATGAGAATAATAGTCAATTTAAGAAGGGTGAAATAAGTAAAATGTTCAAGTGTTTTTTTTTTTCCTTTTTGACCTGCTTCTTCTGCCAAGGGCAGGACGCCTGAAATCCTGATGACTGTTAATTCTCACAGTGGTACAGGGCTTTGTACTCTGAAAAGCAAGTTCATACACATTTCTCCTTTAATTCTTGTAATAACACTAGGAGCCTTATCTTCTGCCACTCTCCCCCTCAATGTAGCCACTTAAGACTTCTTGCTGTTCTTGGACCACATCAAACTCCTCCTTGCCTTGAGGCCTTGCACGTGTTATCCTCTGGTCTTGGAATGTTCTCCCCACCCTTTACTGTCTCACCCCCTTTGCTTACATGTCATTCCCTAATGGGATATTCTTTGACCTCTCAGATTAAGTTACATCTTTCTGTTATCCTTTTTAATTTGTTGTCCATACTTTTTCTTTATGATGATTTTTATAAGGTACTTACATATTGTTTGCATATCCAGTCATTTATCTTCCTCTCCAAAGAAATGACAAGCTGGCTGGAAATAGGGATTGTACCTGGCATAACATCCACGACTGTCCTGGCACATAGTAAATGCTCAACAAATGTTGAATGGGTTGTGGAAAAGCAATCATTTGAGTCCCTGCTTTACCAGTGGGGAGAATAAGACTCAAATTGGTAGTGTGATTTGCCCACTTCTCTCATAGGCATTATAAGTGGTAGAAAAGGAAGTGAAAGCCAGGACTTCTGTTTACAATTTAGTGACAAGGGGCCTTCCCTCATCCTTTCTTCAACTTCAGTCTCTGTTATCTCTGTGACATAGTTAGTAATTTGGACCAAACGTCCAGAGTAGAAGTGATCGGAAGTACTGGAGCAGACTCCAGCTTGTAGCTACTTTCTCATTTGCCAATATTTTTTCTCGGTAGTGGATATCCTGTTTCCACAGACAAATTCCAGTTGGCATGGCATAGGTTTTAATGCACCAACCCAAGAAATTCCCACTGCTAAAGGCTGTTCACATACTCTAAAGAAGAGAGTCCAAGAATTTTAAAAAATACAATTTGAGCTCCCAGAGCTTATTTGGGCAAAATTCCCAAGGATCACAAAGGGAAAGTGGCTTGGATGATACCTGTAGAATCCAACTTGTCTTTCCAGATCTATTTTAGTTTATATACCTAGGATTACTTCAAAATACCAAATCATATTGGTTTCTACAATTTCCAAATTCTCATCTGTGGGTTTGTATTTTATTCATTAGTGGTTGCTAAGGGTGTCCATTTTTTTCAAAGTGTGAGCATTCTCCGCGGCAGCTCTCAACAAATACCCTCCAGCTGAAAGTGGATGTGTCTGGCATTAAAATCACTAACATTCAGGCTGAATCAGAGCTCTGTGTTTACGGGTAGATCACCTCATCTCTCATGCTGCCATTAATGACTTGCATTCCTGAGAGATGGAATAAGCCATTTGAATCAACAGAATCCTAGCGATTTCTGAGTGTTGGTGTGGCCCTTTCGATGAGTTTTCATAAGTTTTTGTTAAATTAAATAGCATAGTTCTAATATTTCTTTAACTTTTAGCCAAAAGGGCTAAACATGTCCTCTTTTTTAACTTTAGGGTTTTTTTTTTAATTTTTTT
This sequence comes from Ateles fusciceps, assembly GCA_036589455.1. Taxonomy (NCBI): domain Eukaryota; kingdom Metazoa; phylum Chordata; class Mammalia; order Primates; family Atelidae; genus Ateles; species Ateles fusciceps. The sequence goes on from JAZHEH010002836.1 coordinate 1,914,400, forward strand.
GGTCTCTTGATTTTTAATTTTATTTAAAAAATCTAAACCTGAGACTATTTACCCAACAACAGAAGCCTTACATTTTCAAGGAATTGTATATTTTTGTTGTTATTTTTTTGGTGAGGTTTTGGAAGTTTATCTGTTAAACTTTGGACCCTCAATTTAAAATTTAATTATAATTGGAAATAAAACACTCCTCAGCAAGTGCAAAAGAATGGAAATCATAATAAACAGTCTCTCAAACCACAATGCAATCAAATTAGAACTCAGGATTAAGAAACTCACTAAAAACCGCACAACTCATGGAGACTAAACAACATCCTCCCAAATTACAACTGGATAAATAATGAAATGAAGGCAGAAATAAAGATGTTCTTCGAAACCAATGAGAACGAAGACACAATGTACCAGAATCTCTGAGACACATTTAAAGCAGTGTCTAGAGGGTAATTATTAAAATATATATTAAGCAATTTTAGATATTATAGAATTTTTAGATAATCTCTGGAATCTTAAAAATATGGGGCTTGTGATGAAATACAAATAATAGGTAGGTTTCACAAATAAAAAGAGAGGAGAAGAGGGAGGTCCAGGCTGGCACTACATGGCTTTAGCCATAGAATTCGGTTTGACTTGTTCAGGAGTCTAGAAGAGGTTAACCTAGGCTGCAGCAAATCCGAGATTGGCTGAGCAGGCAAAGTGGTGGCCAGATTATAGAACTTGTGTGTTATTCATTTAAAAATATTAGGTTCAGCTGGTGTGATGGCTCAGCCTGTAATCCCAGCATTTTGGGAGGCTGAGGCAGGCCGATGATTTCAGTTCAGGAATTTGAGACCCACCCGGCCAACATGGTGAAATCCCATCTCTATTAAAAATACAAACAAATTACTTGGATGTGGTAGCGCACACCTGTAATCTCAGCTACTCAGGAGGCTGAGGTAGGGTAGGAGATTCTCTTGAATCTGGGAGATGAAGGTTGTAGTAAGCCGAGATTGTGCCACTGCACTCCAGACTGGGTGACGAAGTGAGGCTCCATCTCAAAGACAATAAATAAACAAAATAAATAAAATAGGTAAAAATAAAAATCAAATAAAATATTAGATGAGTGCAAAAGTAATCACAGTTTTTGCCACCAAATAACATATATTATATTGGAGTATAATGTGCATACTTATGATTTACTTTGATGAACTGTGTATTGTTTTTATAATTTAGTTTAGATATCTTTCTTAGTATACTATGAGATCATCTTTGTTCTTCATCCTAGAGTGATACATACCTAGGGGCCCCTGTGCCCTGTGGAGATGGTAGGAGGCGTAGGTCTATAAATGAGTAATAGGAATATTTTACAAAAGCTTCAAACAACACACGCTCATGTAATGAGAGACTTGTGGATTCCATACAAAAAATCCCTGGCATGGAACTTTCATAAAATATAAGAGGCCATCCTGAGCAAGGAAAGGTCATTTGTCATAGCCTTATTTCTGACCAGAGCTGAAAGGCAGAAAGTGAGGTAGCTGGATGTTTGGATACTGTGGATCCTGCACAGTCAGATCCTCCAGTTCAAATCCTGGGGATGTTTAACAGCCTGGTTGTCTTTGTGATGCTGGAAATAAATATAGTGTGTAGTTGGACTCAATATATTTATCAAATGGCTAACTAAATGAAGACTTGATCTGGTGGCACTCTAAATCCTATCCGAATGTCTCAAATCGGCTTCCTTTCCCGATTGCATCAGCAGCTCTTATTGACCTTCTCATTCTTCTGAACCTCTGGGCCTTGCTATTTTGACACACATTCTTATTTCCTACTTCACTAAAGAGAGAGACGTTATCAGCTGGGATTCCTTTATAAGATTCTTGGCCAGTCATGGTGGCTCACACCTGTAATCCCAGCACTTTAGGAGGCTGAGGCGGGAGGATCACCTGAGGTCGGGAGTTGGAGACCAGCCTGACAAACATGGAGAAACCCCATCTCTACTAAAAATACAAAATTAGCTGAGTGTGGTGATGCATGCCTGTAATCCCAGCTATTTGGGAGGCTGAGGCAGGAGAATCCCTTGAACCCGGGAGGTGGAGGTTGTGGAGAGCTGAGATTGTGCCTCTGCACTTCAGCCTGGGCAACAAGAGCGAAACTTTGCCTTTAAAAAAAAAAAGATTCTAGTCCCTTTCTCAAACACCTTAATTGACATACATATTTGCATCTCAACTCCCATGTTTCTTTTTCCTTTATTCATGACAAAGAACTCTTCTGGTGCTGTTACCTTTCAGGGATATTCCAATATCATTGGGTGAGCCATGACAGTCTCTTCTTCCTGTATTTTCAAATTCTCAACAATCTTTAATTTAACCTTTATTAGTGATGAGAAACAAAAGCTGAGCAAATAAGTGCTTATTCTAATATTCAAGTAAAAATTGTGCTCGGTAATATGCACATCTCCCTCCCTGCCACTATTACCAGGATATTATGGAAGAAAATAGCAGGGAACATTTACTTTAGATTTGTTTGTCAAGGACACTCTCTCTAAAGAGATGACTCTTAACTAAGACCTGCCAAAAGAGGAGTCAGTCATGCAGAGAGAGAGGAATGGAAGAAACAGACTGAACAAAGGCTCTGAAGTAGGAAAGGCTTTCCTACGTAACAGCAACTCAAAGAAGAAAATTGTGGCTGGAGTGTAGCAGGGAGGTCAGAGGCATGAGAGAAGAGTTAGAGATTCATACAATAGGCCATTTGATCTAGGAGGTGAAGTCAGAGGGGAAGGCAGAGCCCAGACCATAATAGGCATTATAAGGAAAATGAGGATTTTGGATTTTAGCCTAAGTAAAAGGATAGGATTCATTTTATGTTGCAAGAAAATTATTTTTACAGCAACATGGAGAGGATGTGGAGGAGAGAGGGCAAGACTAGAAGTAGAAATACTTCTTTGGATACTGCTGAGAATTCCAGGTGATAGGTAGGTAATGGTTGAGATGAAGCTGGAGCCACATATAAGTGGACTCATTTAGGGACTGGTTTTGCATATGTGACCTCAAGAAGCTGAAGGAAGTCATACTGAGACATCTCATAGTCAACCTATGCATGGGTTATGGTACCGTTAAACAGAATTGCCAGAGAATATGAAAGACAAAAAAGATAGATGGAGAATATTAGAAAAATATAGAGAATAAACATTTGAAAATGTTGCTTGGTCTATTAGTTCCAATTCCTTCTGCTACTCAAATGAGGTGAAACCAAGGGAACTACTGCCTTCTGAGAGTTGAAGATAAATGAAATGAAGTTCAGGATTACTTATTTTCTTCACAGGCACCTCATGTCACAGGACTTCTTTTCTTCTCCAGGCTACTCCAGCAAGCCTGTTCTCTTTGGAAATCTCCAGAGGAGACACAGGTGCCAGCGTCTATGGAAATGTACAACTCACACATTTGGGAATCTGACATGCCCTTCCAAGAACTCCCTCTTTTACTCCATTCTACTCCACTGTGAGGTCAGTTCCAGGAAAGCTGCCAGCAATCATTCAGTTGGAGAAGATGCAATCTCCTATTCTTACAGGTCTCTAAAGCCCAGACACTAAAATTTTTCCCTTGGAGGCTGCCACTGCACTTGGCCTCTAACCATGATCACTGCATTCTGTAGTAAACTAGTAACTTCTTCCATCATTCATGTCTCAGTTCCCTTTCTTATCCTTTCTTATATGTTACTGATGGAGTGAGAGGACAGGGCAGTAGTTGATTCAAGTAAGGACAATTCTGCTCTTTTCTAGTAAGGCTCCAGCAGAGGTACCTAGAACACAAGTGCTCACAGCTAACTGCTTTCTTTAGAATGTGGGGTACATAGACTATATTGCCTTCAAATGTAGGTCTTTGCCAATTGCTGAACAGCAGAAAAATTTTCACACAACCTCCTTTTAGATTTGTTTTGTTCATTTGATTTTGTGACTACCATGATTGACATCAAGGACTGGACAAGGGTTCAAAATTCTTTTGCTACCCCAACGTTGTCTCTTGGGTATTTTATGGCTTAAGGTTGGACTCTTACTCGTCTTATGTTTCATGTGTTTGTTCTGATATGTCTTCTGGTCATGAGCATTCATTGGATGGTCCTCCATAATTTTTTTCTTTGCTAATGGGTCTTCGTTCATTCTTGGTGTTCTTCCTACAGATCTGTCACTTTCTCTGGTGGTTTTGGGTACCATTGGTATGTATGATATTTACAACCAGTGACTGTTTGCTTTAGGGATGGCTATTGTCATCAGTTTCTTTCCTTTGTTCTTGTCTATTTCTAAAAAGTTTGTGATGCACAATTGGAATACTAGGTAGAGGGGGAAGAACTGGTGAAGCAGGATAATGGAAAAATAGAAAGAAAGCTACAGGAAGTTTATCAGGAATGGGGGCTTTCTGGAGAGATTTTGGACTTCAAATTGTGAAAGTCCCAAAGACATCTGTGTGGTACAACAGACTTGGGGAGAAGAAAAGGAAAACATTTGGTGAGACAGTGCTATAGGTTATGAGTTGGATTTACAGTGATGGTTTCTAAGTGATAAAGATAAATATAGTGCTTTTACAATTACTTTTTGATGCTGATCTGCAGTTCTTGAAACTTGTTTGTGCTAGGCTATGCTATGTGACTTTCTGATTTTATTCTGGTTCTACAAAGAAAATATAGCCTTATAATTTCAAAATATCCATATTTCCTTATATTAAAATAGGAGAGACCTGGCATCAATGACCTTGTGTTTAGTAGTGCAACTGAATGAGGTTTTGAATCTGCAGATATAGAGTATAATAGGCTTTCCCCTACCCCCACTCTCCCCCAAAACAGGGCAGGGAGGAAAAGATAAATTATTTTGCATAAGTAAAAGGAATAGGGAAGCAGAGGCAAACCGTAAGAAAAAAGGGAAAAGGGTTTAGAGAGCCAAAGAGAAGAGGACAATGAGCAAGGACTGAAGGTGGACAAAGTCAGAAAGAAATGTCTCTTCCCTCAGAGTATAACTGATTAAAATTTAGCACACTGTTGAATAATATTGTGTTTTAAGAAAGTATCTTACTTGCTGTGCTCTAATTTTCTTTGTTATTCCAAATCACTGGAAAATTTGTTTACTGATTACAGCACTTTGTAAATAGTATTTTGCAGGAATTAAGGTACAGAGGCATATGGGGAAAGCTGCAAAGGAGACAGAAGACACAGAACACAGGGAGCAGAGAGAACACTGATAATTCAGTGAAAATCAAGAAAAAAATACAGACCAGGATATAATGAGCACTCCACCAATCTTTGTATATTTAGGGGTGGAGTGTAGGGAGACTGAATTTCCCACAGAATCTGAGACAGGTAGTCACATTCTATTTAAATATTAAAGGAAATGGTTATATCAGAAGACAGGAGACCTTAGGGACACCCAGGTGGTGAGAACATGAGGTTCCTAAACATATGACTTTAACTCAAAGATAAAACTTGGCTTTTGATGCTGAAAAACTATATACTGTAGTATTCCAAAATTGACATGTAGAAATAAGGGATATTCTCTAGCAGTGTTTAGAGTATATTTGCTTTCTATCATATTGTATCAGTGTTCAGCACAGTCTACAAAAGCAGCAACCTTTGTCTATGGGCAAAGCTGATTACCTGTAACTGGGAAAATATTCTGTATCAGAAGGTGGAATGTGGTACATGTTTTTTTTGGATTAAAACTTAGGATAAAATGGACTTATTTTCTATAATTCAGTAATTTAAGGAGCTAATGTTTCAAAGAAGACATTGGAAAACAATTAGCAGCTATTTCATTATGAATGGGATTCCATGTGGAGTTAGAGTCACAAACTTGTAGAGCTGGGAAGAACTTGTGACTTTAGCAATGACTTCTGGTGACCCAGCCAATAGCCATTCTCCCCTTTTTGCCTTACTAACATAACCTGGTTTTATTCATGGTGGGAGCGACCCACCTAGAAGAGTGTACTGCCTAGCTTTCCCTTTCTCATAGGTATGACCAAGGAATCATAAGTACAAGTCATTGGGAAGGGCTTTGGAGGTGATTTAAAAGGGTAGTGCCTCCTTTCTGCCTGGGATATAGATGTGCTGGCCAGAATCTCAGGAAGTATAGCCATGAAGATCCAGGCTACACAAGAAGGATGATGAAGCAGAATAATAAGAAGGGCCATGAAACACCAGTAACATTGTAAAATGGTAATACTTGCACTAGACTTATTTTACCTGAGAGAAAAGAAATCTCTGTTTCAGTTACTTCTTTGATATTAACAATTGAACACAATCCTTAATTGATGTGATTATTTTGTAAGGCTCTTGTATTTTTCATCAAAAGAGGCACAGAGAACTCAGTCCAGACCCTCTTTAAGGTTATTCTTGTTACATTATATGCATCCAATATGAAATGATAACATAATTCATTATAACACAAAATGTTATTGGCAGTTCTGTCTTTGAGACATGTTTGTCAACTGAAGACAACACTTCAAATTGAAAACAATTCAGTCCAAAATCTCATAAAATTTTCAATTTATAATCATGAAATGGAAAGCATAGATCAAGTATATTCTCCAGGGTTTAAATCATGACTACTGAATCTCATTTTTTCATTCTTTTATTCATTGATGTATATCAATTTCTATTGCTATGGTTCAGGTATGGCTCTTATTACTTGGATAGATGTAATAGCCTCTTGGCTTTAAATTTGCACCTGCTGATTCACTCTATATACCTTCTACAAATTAATTTACAGTGAAATATATGTTCTCCTTTGCTTATAAACTTTCAATAGCACCCAATTACTGACTGATTAAAATTCAGACTCTTTAGCCTAGAAATTCGTAAATTTTCTATAGACTACTCTGGCTTGTATACTTCAAACTTTTGCTCAGACTCTTCCTTTTACCTCTTATTTGCCTTTCAGTTCCACCTGTTTCTCAAAGTTCAGCTCCATAATCAACCCAAAGTCAAGTTTCCTTTCTTTGAATTAGGTGATTAAGGCACTTACTATATTTAGCCATTTAACTCCTGGAGGTCAATTTATTTGGCACCACCTTCTCTGAGTTCCTCACATCTCTCTGCAGTTTCCTTTCAGCTTTTGTTTTTAAGCATTTGTATAAACATTGCATTCATTAAAAATTACAAATTGAATGACTTGGACAGATCTATAATTCTCCCTGCGCAACTTGCTTTATTCGTAAGCGGAGAATCAGATTCCCTTGCACAAGAAAAAACCAACCAAACAAACAAAAACCTACCCATATCACCATATAAGGGACCCAGCTGAAATATGTGTGGAATTACACTAAATTGGCCATTTTGTATAATTTAAGTTATATCTGCAATAAAAATGTGTCTGAGAGGATTACATAATTCTTATTGAACTGATGTTATTTTGATTCTATTTTTTTTTCCAATATGATCCTAATTAAACCCAGTAATGAGTTAGTCCTGCAGAGGGTTGACAAAAATGGGCACACCAACATTTAACACGTTTTATACAAGTTATATGTTATTGTGAGAAGCTTATGGAATACAAAGGATATAAGGCTAGGGAAATTCAGAGAGTAAGATCCCACATCTGCACACATTCCTTGGAAAACTGGGCTTGGATGGTGGGAGGTCATTTTTCCTGCCTGAAGTGAGGTCTTGCTAGGTCTTGCATAACCCACATGGGAATTATTAAGTTTCTTATACCCCAGCCATATCACCCCAAAACTCCAGAAGTTACTTTACATAATTGCCACAACTACCTTTAAGGCACCATGGCACCGGGCCCTCACATCTGAGTTTTTGGTACAATTAGAATTGAGTAACAAAATGGACTGCAGCTATGTTACAACAGGTAAGAGATTGATAATGACTTACTCTGTGTTACAGGATTAGGAATTGAGTACTACCAGTAGGGCTTATCAGAGTTTAAAACTCAGTTTCCTTTCTGGCTGGTGATGTGTGTTTGTATATATATGTTATTACATATATATCCACATATGCATGCATATATACAGGGATTTATACTCTAAAGAGGATAATACATGCATATCCAAATATATCCATATGTACGTGTATGTGTGTGTGTATATATAGCTATATCTAATCTATACATATGTTAAAAAACAGACAAATTACCTGTGTGTTCATAGGTATCTTCACACTTATCTTAATAACTTATTCGTTTATCTCCATTGTTGTTTGATCTTGTAGAAGAATATAATAACGAAACAGCTACTTTGAATGGGGCAGCTTTTTGAGTCATAGGCTGTCTGTATTTCAAAATGACATCGAGGATTAATTTCCCTCATGATCACCTGTTATTGTTTTGCTCAGGCTCCTATATGACAGAAAAACACAACAATTTAGATTTGATTTAAAGACTCTGATATCTAGTGAACTCTGAAAATCAGTGTATCCTGAGGGATAGTCATAAATTTGTGAAACAGATTTAGAAAGCATGGGACTTTGTTTCCTTTGCTAAATCTAAAGATCTTAAAGGGTTCCTCTTGGTCTCTTGGCAAATAAGTGGGCCAATTTGTTTATTTATAGTGCTTATCTTACCCATTAACTTTTCCTTATTGAATTCTGCTACCCTCTTATTGGAACAAGAACAATATTGTCTCCTCTAGTGTAGGCTGCCTTTAAAAGAGGAAAGATCATGTCCTCTTGAAGTCTATGCACATAATAAACATCTATTATCAAGGAAAGAGTGTTGGCCTTTTTACCCTTTAAATGTTTCACATAAGGTTCACTAAAATAAAGTACTATATAAGATAAGGCATTACAGAACTTACTGAGTGGTAATACCAGAGTTTCCTAGAACTTTGTGTGGAAATTGAGTGAAGTAAAGATGCCTTCTAGGGTGGAACATGTCAGTTGGAAGAAACCACAATGCAATGTGTTGGAAACAAAATGAAAATAGAGTGAACCAAGTTTATGGTTGTTATGTACATGACTTGTTAGCAGGAATTAATATCTGAAAACCTATACATGGATGAGATACTGAGAGCATGAATTATCATTTCTCTGGGGGGTAGGAGGTAGAATAATTTTCTGTTCATATTTGGACTACTAAGAATGAAAGATAAACAGTTTCCCTTTTCATTGTTGGGTGGAACTCAGAGCCATTTGGTTGTGAATATATTGATAAATATGTTTGCTGTACATATTTGTCAAGGTAAAGAACCCTATGAGAGCTTCCCATAATAGAAACACATAGGTTAATTATCAGATCTGTAGAATTAGGCTTTTCCTGTAACTATTTAAAGTTTTAAAGGTCTTAAAGACTCGTACACTAAAAAAAAAAATACTGTCTCTATGTTTTTATCTTTATCAAGTTTATCTTTATATTTTTTTACATGTTAATTATTTGACACCATCGATTGTATTTGTCATTATTATCTATTAATAAACAGGCTTCATATAGAATACAGAATGTAAGGTGGAACATCATGACTTGGAGAAAACTGGGGAAGTTTACCTTCTTTGCTGAAGAAAAAGAGGAATGATGTTATACAAGCAATTCAAATTTCACAGCTGGAAGAAAGTTTAGAGAACACTAAGTTTAGACCCTCAATATAGATAAGAAAATTAAATAAAATACTTAGCCATATAGATAATAAGTGGCAAAGTCAACGTTTAGACTTAAAAAAACAAGATTATAGTGGCTTTAAATAAAAAGATCTAAGTGCATTTTCTTTTCCAATTAAAGAGCATCATTGTGTTGTGGACAGAGATTTGGACCAAATCCAATACCCAAGCTCTAGCATTCCCTGACCACTCTCTGGCTCTGTGACTTTGTGTCTCTCCCTCTGCCTCTCTCAACCTCACATTCTTCATCAGTAAAGTGAGCACTGACCTCTTGTCATAATCTGAATCATCTGAAAAATTAATGATCCTGTGTTCATTTATTCTTTTATTCATTTCTTCAGCAAATTCTTGTTGAATTTATGGTGCAAGACTATGCTAGGAATATAAGGAAGAGAAAAATAAAACCCAACCCTTGCCTTCAAGGAATGTACAATCTAATGTAAAATATAAACGATGAAAAATTTTTTAATATTAAAATTTGAGTGCTCTGTGCTTTTAAATGTAAAGTCCTCAGAAATGTACAAAGAGTTTAGAGAAGAAAGGGATTATTTCTCACAGGGAGAGAGCCTTAGAAGACTTTATGGAGAAACATTTGTTTTAGCTTTGAAGGATGGATAAAGTTTCATCAGGTAGAAAAGGTCTGGGTGGACTGGGCATGGTAGCTCATGCCTGTAATCCCAGAACATTGGGAGGCCAAGGCGGGCAGATCACTTGAGGTCAGGAGTTCGAGACCAGCCTGGCCAACATGGTGAAACCTCATCTCTACTAAAAATAAAAAATTAGCCAGGTCTTGTGTCACACATTTGTAGTCCTAGCTACTTGGGAGGCTGAGTCAGGAGAATTGCTTAAACCCGGGAGGCAGAGGTTGCAGTGAGCCGAGATCACACCACTGCACTCCAGCCTGGGCAACAGAGTGAGACTCTGTCTCAAAAAAAAAAAAGGAAAATAAATGGTTTGAGTGAGGAGAGGTCAGGAAGGTACCCCACGCACACAGAAGAAACTTTGAGGAAAAGATGTAAAGAAAGAAAGAAAACTCAGATCATATCTGGAGAACTGATAGAAGGTCAAATTATTGAATTGGTTGGAGCATAGAAGCTATGAAAGGAAATTGAGACAGATAACAGGAAGGATAGGTTGGAGCTGGGACACAAAAGGTTTCTGACATCAGGATTGTATTAGTCTGTTCTCAGGCTGCCACGAAGAAGTACCCGAGACTAGGTAATTTATAAAGAGGTTTAATTGACTCACAGTTCTACATGGCTGGGGAGGCCTCAGGGAAACTTACAATCATGGTGGAAGGGGGAAGCAAACACATCCTTCTTCACATCGTGGCAGAAAGGTGAAGTACAGAGCGAAGCAGGGATCAGCTCCTTATAAATGGACTTTACATTTAAAAGCACTGAACACTCAAATTTTAATATTAAATTTTTTTCATGGTTTATATTTTACATTAGATTTTATATTTCTTAATTTAATCATTGTAATTCTTTAATTACATTTTATAATGTAATTCCTTATAAAATAATCAGATCTCATGAGAACTTGCACACTATCACTAGAGCAGCATGGGGGACCACTGTCATGATGTAATCACCTCCCCACAAGGTCCCTCTCCCAACATGTGGAGATTACAATTCAGGTTACAATCCAAGATGATATTTGGGTAGGGACACAGATACAGACCATATCAAGGATCAAAAGCAAGACTCTCTTGAGCTAGGTGGATACTGAGGATACAAACATGAATAAGACATGGTGTCTGCACTCAGGGAATTTGGACTTTATTCAGTGTCAATAGAGGAGCTCTGAAAGTCAGTGACCAGGAGAGTGTCATGGCTGATTATGAGCTTCAGGAAGATGACTTTGACAGCTCCATATGTGATAGATTAAGATGACAAGAAACTAGAGCCAGGAGACTGTAGGTAAGGAACCACAATGTTCAACAGAAAGACCACTGGACCTGGGCTTGCTTGGTGGGAGTGGAATTGAAAAAAAGGAGAACTAGTTTAGCTCAGTGATTCTTAAACTGTTTTGGTGATACCTTTATTTGAGAATCTGATAAAAGCAATACACTCTTTCCTTAGAAGGAGAGTTCATATGTTAAGTGTGCAATTTTACATGCAATTTCAGGAGGTTTACATACCTGTAAGGTCATTCAGGTACCCCAAATTAAGAAATCCTAGTATAAAAAGCACTATGGCAGTGAATAGATAGAATGTGTTCCATACAGTAGGAAGCTGAAAATATGTAAGCCTGGATGCTTGGGAGAACTGCAGAAACAGAGACTTCTAGAAGAAGAGTTGCTTAAGGACAAAAATGTTACTCTGTACTCTCTATCCTCCTGCTGGGAGCCTTTTTGTAATTTGGTTCTTGCCTTCTTCCAGTTTTTTGAACTCTCTACTAAGAGACAGCTGAATTCATTTTAATGAATGGAAAACAAGCACTCTAGATTTAGTGCACTTGAACACACATGGACATATTACTTGTGACATAGGACTCAGGAATCTGCATATCTCTTTCTTATATTCATATGAGTCTTGCATATTTTAATAGCTGGAAATTAATTTCCTTCATTGGTATTCTAAACATGATGAATGTATTCAGTATTCATGTGGCTCTGATAGAAAATTATATGGAAATTCTAGCCCAATTTTAGTAATTAATGCCTGCCACTTATAAAGGGTTACAATTATAGCACTCACAGGGAATTATGTAGTATATGAAAACTATACAAATAATCAGATAGATTAATTTCTGATACCCAACCCTTCTGATAAATCAAGAAAACTAATTACTAGGTAATCATAATGTGAAGAATGCTAATAAATGGTCAAGAGAGAGGAATACTTTATTTTTAGATAAAAAGAAATATGAAAACAGTTTAAGAAACTAAATAGGAATAAAATCATTTATAATAACAAATAAATATTAAATTTGCATTATAATAAAATCTTTGACATGATAAACTTTTGGATCAATTTTATAGTTCTAAATCATATACTATAAAAAATTTGGAAGGGAAGTGGCCTCTTTTAAGTAATTTAATCCAACAACTTCTCACTTTGCACATGAAGAACTGAAACACAGAAAATGTTATTTTCTCTATGTTCAGTGACTTACCAGAAGAACTAGTGCTCTAAATTTGAAAGGAAACCTTTATTTTACCATAAAGTCCAAAACTAATTAGTCCATTTTCACACTGCTATAAAGCTAATACCTCTGACTGGGTAATTCATAAATAAAATAGGCTTAATTGACTCACAGTTCTATATGGCTGGGGAGGCCTCAGAAAACTTACAATCATGCAGAAGGCGAAGGAAAGCAAGCACCTTCTTCACAAGGTGGCAGGAGAGAGAGTGCACACAAAGGAAACTGCCACTTTTAAAACCATCAGGTCTCTTGAGACTCCCTCACTATCATGAGAACAGCATGGGACACCATCCCCCACGATCCAATCACTTCTCACCACGACCCTCCTTGAACTCATTGGTATTACAATTTGAGATGAGATTTTGGTGGGGGACACAGAGCCGAAGTATATCACTATGGTTCTTACAAATGGTGCTGTTGTGAAGAACTGAGGTGGGCAAGGGTGTTGAGTGGTTCTCTTTCCAGCCTAGGGAAGCAAAGGGCACATTCTCATGTGAATCAACTTTTCCTAAAGTGATTGATAATAAATTAGAAACATTGGACTCTATAATCCTAACATGTACATAGAATCTTGTTAATAAATTAATAGCTATACTACACCTTGTCAAATAAAGACTTAAATTACTTCAAAGTAATTTTATAAACCTTACTGAATTCTCCATCTATAGGATTTCTCTATATAGTAGAAAGGAAGGAGCCTACTGTTACTATGCCAAAGAAAGGAGCTCCAACTCAGCTGGGTGCAGTGGCTCATGCCTTGTAATCCCAGCACTTTGGGAGGCTGAGGCAGGTGGATCATAAAGTCAGGAGTTCGAGACCAGCTTGGGCAATATGGTGAAACCCCGTCTCTACCAAAAATACAAAAATTAGCCAGTGTGGTGGCACATGTCTGTAGTTCTAGCTACTCCAGAGGCTGAGGCAGAAGACTCACTTGAACCTGGGAGGCAGAGGTTGCCAAGATCATGCCACTGCACTCCAGCCTGAGCAACAGAGTGAGACTCTGTCTCAAAAAAAAAAAAAAAAAAATTCTCAAATGTGTTACCTTCATCAGACCTGATTGTCAGATATAAAGATGAATTTAAAAAATGATAAAACTCAGTTATCTTAATGTGTATTGACAAAATAGGCATTATATATATTATTACAATTAAGCAAGACAATAAAAATCATATAATTACAAATACATAAAATGCTACAAAGGATAGGTGGTCTGGTCACTGGTTCTTGCCAGAACCTGAAAAATTATCTGTCTAGGGCAGCTCTTTGCATTACCTCTGAGGTGTCTTTGCCCCTGGTGTCTGATTTCTGTCTTTAGGCTGTTAGCCTTCTCATTTTACTCATAAAATATAGGAATCACAGTGTTTCAAAGCTAGAAGGAACTCAGGAGTATTTTTTTTTTTTATTCTTAAAGAGTGTTCTATGACCAACTGCATCAGAATTACCTGTGATTTTTATTTAAAAAAGAATGCCCAATCCCTACCGCAGACCTGCTTAATTTAAATTAGGGCTATGAGAAGGTGGGTGACACAATTTTAAAAGCTTCCCAAGTGACTCTATACCTGCTAAAGTTTGAGATATGTTGATCAGTGGTTCTAAACAACTGGTCCTAGACTAGCAGTATCAGCATCACCTGGAAACTTGTTAGAAATGAAAAATTTCAGTGCTTGTCCCAGACCTACTGAATCAGAAATTTTGGGGGTAGAGCCTAGCAACCTGCATTTTAACAAGCCCTCCAGATTATTCAAAAGTGAGCTAAAACTTGAAAACCATTGATCCCAAACAACCCACCAAGTTGACCTAGAAGGAAACCAAGGCCAAGGCTTGTTCACTTTAAACATGGGTTAATATTATGAGCAACAAGATTAATCACAGTGATACTTTAGAAAACTAATCCCTGACTCATTTAAAACTTGAAGTAGACCAAACACATATTGTAACTTTATATTTTCTTCATATTTATGTGTTAAAGGAGCAGGGATATATATAACAGTGGTGGTAAAGAAGGGATGAATTTAAGTATATTTTAATGTTTGCATTTTTTAAAAAGTCGTTGAAAACTATGGTTCAAGAAGTTTGCAAAAATGGAAGAATTACTTTTAATGTGCCCCAAATGCTTTGCATTCACTGGAAGAAAGACTCAATTTAAATCGAAATAATGGTTTCTAGAAATTTTGGCATGGCAGAACAATTTACACAATTTTTTTTAGAAATTAGACTATAAAATGTTCAATATTCATATTTTGAGTAGGAAGTACACTTTGTAAAATATTTTATGGTTGCCAATTCAGACATTAGAGCTGGATAAAGAACTCATTTGGTTTGTAAGATGGTGTCTTTGCCAAACAGAAGTGATTAAAAGGGCCTGTTCACTTGAATAGTGAGAGATTAAATTCTAGTCAAGCATATCACTGGTGAAATTGGAAATTTCACAATCCCACCACCCACTTTTTAAAAACACAATTGCCATCCAATCCACCATAAACTTTGCCAGCATCCTGGAGCTCATTGTACAGTTGTTTTCTGTATCTTATGTCTTGTAATACCCTCAAATTTCTGAGTGTCAATGAAAAGAGTTTCCAGGGGAGAGATGGTCCAGCCTTGAGGTCCATATCCTGTCATTGATTTCTATACAACACTCTCATCGACTTCAATGGGAGTTCCGCACTTGGATCAATGTCAGGATATGGGCCTTTACATTTAGAAGTGAAAGTGTTTTAATAGTGGTTGGCAAACTAGTGATGAATTAGAGTGAAAGACACAAAGAATTGGCTGGAAACTTTCAGACCTATAAGCTACCCTTAACCATTAGCAGAGCTATTATTTTTTTAAAGCAGTGAAAAATTTGCATATGTTGATTTTGGACAGTAAGTGTCCCAGTATATTAATTATATTATTTGAGTCTATTCTGAGTTTCTTATAATAATGTGGAAAGTAAGTCCATAGTGGCTAAGCCATTTGAATTAAATTGTCCTCTAGACCAATGTGTAACAAAAGCATTTACCTTCCTCTCTTTACTCATGATAAGATCGACCATCAGGAGCTCATGATTTAGGACATTATTATATCCCTAAAAACTTAACTGGAAGCACTAAAGTTTAGCTATTTAATCCCTCTCTTGGGATCTAAATCTGTTGAGGCAAATATGAAACAAAAAAATGAATTCTAGAAATGAATTTTCACCAGCTCTTCTGGTAATCCATTCTAAGTACTTAGCAATCATAACCATTACATATTTTCTTTTAGCAAAGTACATATATATGTATATACACATATATAATACTAGGGTATGTGTGTATGTACACATACATGTATATATTATAGTATGTATTTACAGTCAACGTGCTGCATAACAATGTTTTGGTCAAGGACAGACCATGTATATGACAGTGGTTCAGTAAGATTATAATATTAAATTTTTACCATACCTTTTCTGTGTTTAGATATACAAATACCATTGTGTTACAATCGCTTACAGTATTCAGTACAGTAACGTGCTATACAAGCTTGTAGCCTAAGAGCAATAGGCTAACCCTCAGCCTAGGTGTGTAGTAAGCCACCTGTTTGTAAAAGTATACTCTAAGATGCTTGCACAATGACCAAATTGCTTAACAATGCATTTATCAGAACATATCCCTGTTGTTAAGCAACACACAGATTGTATGTATGTATGTGTGTGTATACATGTGTATATGTATGTACTATGATATATATTGTATGTATGCCCATGTATATATGTGTTTATATGTATGTACTATGGTATATATTATATGAATGCATGTGTAAGTTTTCTTTTTATTTCTAAACAAATGTAAAGAGCATGTGGTCATAATCTTCATGTAGATGAAAAGGTTAATTAAAATTTTCAAGCCCCTGTCTTCTAGGCCAAATGTTACATGTCAGTTGAAGCTTTCTTCACTTGCCTCATTTACTAATTATTTTATGTCTTTGCTATCCCCTTTCTTCTGTCATAAAGTTATGTGACTATTTGTGTTTATTATGGAATTTTACTGAAGTTAGGTCTTAGTTTTCCACTATAAACACTCCCAGTGCCTTCTGTAATCATAAAAGGAAAACACTTAATGCTGAATTGGGAGACAAACATGGCTACAATTCTCAAATTCTCCACTGGATTTATTTACTCAATTAAGTCACTGTTCTCTAGGTTTTAGTGTAAAGAGTATTGGGTGTAAATGTTTTTCCCCTTCAACCTAATGAAGATTCAGTTATAAATCTCTGTTTTCCTTTCTGTTCTTCATCATAATCTCCTATTGTATGATCATCAGTTTGAGAGAGGGCAAAAGTTCAAGGTTTTTATTTCAATTGCATCAAAACATTCATTCCCATAATGCTCCCATTCAAACAGCAGTCTGCAGTTTAAGTTATTGCTAAAGTTATACAAGTCTGCCCTTCAGATCTCATCTATATTCTAATGTGTAGCAACGTGGTTATGTCTAGTACAGATAGTTATGTTTAAAAATAAACCTAATGAGGAAAGACTTTTGTAGGAAGGAGTGATATATGATTACATTCTGTGCTTTAGAGCAAAAGGACTGGCACTTATGCTTCCATCTTTCTTTTAACTCTCACACTAAACATTGCATATTCTTACTGCCAGGGTTGTAGAGATTAGTTACTGGAAGAGTACATATGTGGGAAGGGAGGAGGAAGAAAACCTGTGCCAGGAAAAAGCAGGAAAGAGACTATTTTTGTTAATGGAATAACTGATGAACTCATAATGACAACATTACATAAATGTGTGTACAGAATAGAGAAAAAATTCTAATGTCAATTGAGACATATAAAATGTGGGCATTGCAAATGAATATTTTCTCTGTATATATAACTGAATATTTTACTAGTTTCTGTCAATCTGTTTTTAAATTGATTTGACTTTAAAGCAAGACCCCTGCACAACTCATTGCACAGAAATTGATAGATAAATTCTGACACAGACCTCTTCTGTAGTTTGATATAGCCAGCTCCCTACCCAGCACATTTATGCACCTCAGATAAAAACCAAATGGGGCATTAGTACACAGGACGGAAAGATAAATCCAGGAATTGCTGTAACGCCAATTGCAAGCAAGACCAAACAGCATTCTAAGAAACAATGAGGGAATAGTTACTATAAAGAAAAAAGGCAGGCTGGGTACAGTGGCTCACACCTGTAATCCCAGCACTTTGGGAGGCCAGGGTAGGTGGATCATGAGGTCAGGAGTTCAAGACCAGCCTGGCCATGATGGTGAAACCACATCTCTACTAAAGATACAAAGCTTAGCCAGGCGTGGTGGCACACACCTGTAAACTCAGCTATTTGGGGAGACTGAGGCAGGAGAATTGCGTGAACTCAGGAGACAAAGGTTGCAGTGAGCCGAGATTGCACTACTGCACTCCAGCCTGACCAACAAAGCAAGACTCCATCTCAAAAAAAACAAAAAAAAAAAAAAGAAAAAAGGCAAATACTCTTTGGCACTGTATTTTCAGACACTTAGCACCTCAGTATCTTCATTCACCTTTTCAACATTTGTGTCATAGGTATCATTTTACCCATATATTAAATAGTTATTATATTTTGTCACTTCAAATAGATTTTCAGAAAAATAATTGAAATTTGTAATGTGTTTAGGATTCTCTAATGAAGGAATCAAACCTAAGTAAAATACTATGATTTAATTGCTCTTTTGAATGCAAGCTTCAGAATAAATTAAATCTGTAAGCATTTATTTAAAAAACTTTCCAAAGCATTAGGTATACCATGTATGATTTTTAAAAACCCTGGTAGCAGCATAAAAATATGAACTAAACATTTGCTAGCTTAAAACCTAACTCATTTGTTTAAAACATATATAAATGTATCTGGAAGGCATCTTTCACAAAGCTACACAGACTATGCTTTTAAATTCACTAATATAAGGAGTAGTATTTTTACCAACATTCTTTTTAATGCTTTTTTTTAATCAATGGACAAAGCCTAAAATTTGTTGCTTAATTGCCTTGCATATTGTAGACATGTAATATTTTGCCAAATGAATGTTGATTCAGTAGCTATTCAAGTTAGTTGTTACTTAAAGACAGTGGTTATTATCTGTGCAATTTTAGTTTGTGCTTTCTTGGCTGCATATATGGAAAGATGAAGCTTTCTTTACTCTTGCCTTTTTTTTTTTTGGTATTGCTGATCAGTGTGTAAAGCTTCCTTCAGAGTCAATGCAAACTCAAACTAGTGTCATTTAAAGTGATAATCCAGTGAGATTAACTCCACAAAGAGACAGAACAAAATAGAGTGTGTGCGTGTGTGTGTGTGAGAGAGTGTGTGTGTGTGTGTGTGTGTGTGTATTGTGTGGGAAAGAGAGAAAATGAACTCAATTTTCCATTCTGAGACTGGACCACAGCTCCTAATACAACTTTGTGGATTTATGCCCTCTGCTACTAACCTCAAAGGTACTGTGCTCATGCAAACCGAGTTACTAGTTTCCATTAGTTTTAGCCTATAACAATGGGTGGCATTTGCTAAGTATAGCCCCACCCAGTAATTTTTCTGGTGTGCAGCTGTGTCTGGGAGCACAGCTGTGCTTCCATGGCTCTCCAACATTTTACTATGCAGCTGTAAGAGTTGTTTAGGAAATTGTTAAGAGGCAGCTGCAGAGGCTGATGGTTGTAGTAATCTGCTGGAAACTGACCTGAGTCAGGATTCAGTGGTGAATGTCAGAGACTCTTTTAACCTTCGTATTCTGAACACACACTGAAATGTGTTCTGGAATCTGAAGGAAACAAGTTGGGCTTCTATGTCTTGTGATATTTTAACTACTTTCATTACGGATCTCACTTGACTTTCAAATCACAACTCTATTCATAGCCTCCAGAGATGTTAGTTAATTTCCATATGAATGGTAACATCAGGGTAAGGTGTTTGGTTCTGTTTGCATTTGAGGGCTGAAAAGTTTTCTTCTATTAAGTGTGTTAAACAAAGTACCAGCTCATGTATCCTTGAAAATTAAATAATATACTTAATGTACTGTACTGAGTCAGATTTATCCCCCTAAATTATCTTCTAAATGCTGATTTATTTTTGTAAGGTTATTATTTTCTATTCATATCTTATTATTTTATATATTAGCTCAATTATTTATTATATTGGCTTAAGAGGTATTTTGAACACAAATGTATGCTCGGTACCATGCCAAATTTGGTAAAAAAAAATATTAAAAATATAAGATCCATTATCTGACCTCAAAGACACTCAGGATGTAAGCATGAAATTTGACAATGAACTTGACTGAAACCCCAAATAAAGGATAAAAATGAAAAATACAAGAGAAAAACCATCAATGTGTGTTCAAAACTTGAAAGAGTAGGCAGAAAGGGGAGGCAGAAAGAGAGCAGAATTTCCAACATTAGGTCATATATCAGGGGGAAAAAAAACTTGTAAAACTAGGGGACCAGGCACGGTTGCTCACCTCTGTAATCCCAACTCTTTGAGAGGCCGAGATGGGAGGATTGTTTGAGGACAGAAGTTCAAGACCAGTCTGGTCAACATAGTGAGACCCCCATCTCTATTAAAAAACAAAAAATTTGTAAAACTGTCCTAGAAAGTGGAAAGAGAACTTCATGAGCAATGATAGGAAGGTGGGGAGGAAATCTGATATATTCAGTAGACGGACATTAACTCTGTGAGGCAGAGGATACACATTAAGGGAGTTAGAGATTCAGGTCAGATAGATAAGGAAGAAATAGATTACAAGAGTTATAAATGCCTGGTAAGTCATCAAATTTGATATTGTGTAAATTGGAAAATGTTAGGGATTTAACAAAAGGAAAAAATCTGCTTTTGTTAGGAAGGGTGAATTATTTACCCCCAGAACCTCCCACTGGGCCAGATTCAAAGTAAATACTTGGCTAATGTTGAGTAATACAGTGTTCATTGCTGAATCAAATAAATATCGGGGCAGTCTTAAATGTAGAGTGAGTTTAATTGTTGTATTTTTCAGGGTTCCAGCAAAAGCCAAGTGCCTTTGCTGAGACTTCTGAATAAATGTTTTAATGAGATACTATTTACAGAGATACAACCAGATTTAAGATAACCAACAAGGATTGTAGAGGCACCTATAGGCTAAAAGAAAGATGTTAAGCTCTGGAGAGTGGTCTGGAGGAAGAAACAAGAGTACTTGAGCCCAGTTGAGAGTTGGAACCACAAAAGGGGGACCCCTAAACAGAAGCTACAGTTCAGTAACCATGCCAATAGTGAATGAAAGCAGAAAAAGAAGTGAGAGGACCATATACTTCCACTTCTCTCTTCTGCAGTATGACCACCTACCGATAATCCTCATTGGCCAAACCCAGCCAGATGCCAGAAAGCTACGGAGAGTAGCCGATGCATTTGGTAGAGTTTGATCTCCCAGAGCACAGAGCAGGACTAAGATGAACAGAGAAAGGATCTAGAGGGAAATGGTGAATAATCAGCTTTTTCATTGGGTTTTTAAAGATTTTTAAAAACTTTATTTCTTAAATGTTAAGATAAAGATGTATCTAAAATTGGGTAAGATAACTATATTGATTTTCATAATTGATATATAACTACTTGAAAAGCAATTATATTTCTCTTAATATAGCAGGATTCTCTGGTTATAAAACAGTGTTTTGGCATATCGTGTTAAGAGTAACATGGATCTAAGTCATGTACAGAGAGTTGACCAGAGAAATTTAGATGCTCAATAAAATATGATGAAATAGTTGACCTTGTTATTAATCAAGAGAAACAATTTAAAAATAAGTTGATCAAACCTAAAAATTAAGAAAACCAATGTGATTCCATGATTTTGAGATCAAACTGGAATGACAAGAAGATGAATCCTCAGAGTTGTTTAGAGTGTAGTCTGATAGAATCTCCTTATGTTGATTGTGAGAATGTAAAATTGGTATAATCTTTCTGGAAATCAATTTTGTAATTTATATTAAGTAACTTAACTGAATTCCTTTTCCTTTGCCCTAAAAAAATCCGTCTAGTAGAATTTATCCTAGGGAAACAGTCATGCAAATTTGCTTTACTGTTAATTAAATAGCAAACATTAGCAACAACTTAAATAATTACCAATTTTGAAATGGTTTCAAATGATGTATCTCATTATAAAATAAGTGATTGAGATAGTTTTAAAGGAAATTTATAAAGATAAATGTTCATTACAGTATAAAAAGTACAGAATGAAATGTATTATTTAGCAGGGAAAAAAAAATGGAAAAAGGCGAAGATTGTAATGATGTGAACACCCACATGTTAATAGTGATAATCTCTGAATTGTGGGTTACTCATCATTTTTTTCTTCTACTTTTCTGTTTTTTTATCGCTTAAGTAATTGCAGTTTTTGCCATTAAAATATTTTTCATTTAGGTAAATGATATTGTGCCGTAGATATCATTTTCTTCTTACTTTTAAAAAATTTCAGCACTGTTTTTAAAATCTATTTACATTGCTGGGCTTACATTTAGCCTTCATTTCTTACTTCATTTTAATGTTTCACCTAGAAACAATATAAATTATTTTTATAATTAGAAAAATATAGTAAAATAAAACACTTTCTAAAATGTTAGATTGGCATTATATAATCCTGCAGTTAATCCTTAACTTGAAGGAAAGCTTTATTAGAATACAGGGGTCTCTAAGACCCTGCTAAGTAAGTTCAATTTTTTGTTACTAGAAACTTAGACTTTGATAATTCAGCAGGCAGAATTCTAACCAGTAGCTCTTGAGTATTTTATTTTATGGACTAAGCAAAGTCATTAGTGCTGCACAAGCTAGTTAAACATGATCTAGAGTAGCAGCTTTCAGACATTTTTATCTAAGCAACATTTTTCACCAAGTAAAAAATTATCGAAGAACTCAAAGACCTTTTTTTCTTTTCTTTTTTGAGACAGAGTCTCAAACTGTCACCTGGGCTGGAGTGCAATGGCACAATCAAGGCTCACTGCAACCTCTGCCTCCCGGGTTCAAGAGATTCTCCTGCCTCAGCCTCCCGAGTAGCTGGGGATTATAGGCACCCGCCACCATGCCTGGCTAATTTTTTGTATTTTTAGTAAAGATGGGGTTTTACTATGTTGGTCAGACTGACCTCAAACTCCTGACCTCATGATCTGTCCGCCTCGGCCTACCAAAGTGCTGGGATTATCAGGCATGAGCCACCCTGCCTGGCCCAAAGACTTGTTTTTATGTAAACCACCATGCCTGGCTAATTTTTCATATTTTGTGGAGGCAGTATATCATGATGTTGCCCAGCTTGGTCTCTGTCTTAAACACCTGGGCTCAAGCAACCTCCTGCCTCAGCCTCCCAAAGTCTGGGATTATAGGCATGAACCCCTGAACCTGGTCCCAAGAACTTTTAAAATATGAGAATACAGAAGCACATCCATTAGCTGGTAGAGTGATGATGTCATCACAGGTCATATAGCCTCTGGAAAATTCCACAGTCTACTTGTGACAGAGTGGGAATGAAAAGGTTAAACAATGTCTTACTATTATTATAAAAAATAATTTTCATCTCATGGACCCCCTAAAAAGATCTTCGGGGCACCAGGGGTTCCTGGATCATCCTTTGAGCACTGAAGGCCTGTATTTTTTATTCTCTTGCATTGCTACAACTTTCACTAGTTCCCAGTCCAGAACCCTGAAATAGAATATAAAAGGGCCTAATCTTACTCAGGAGGTTTAGTCTCGGGATTATATCTGCACAACTTTGATTATGAAATGTTAGCAGTCAAATATCTCCTACCATTGCACTTACGTATTTTTAAAAATTATTGGGCAGAAAAAAAACCCTTGATGTAAAAATGACGAATGTATTTTCTTAATCAAAAATGAGGAAGTTTGGTCTGATATAGGTTTTGTTCTTTCCACTTATTTTGTTAGCTAAATGATATGAAATACCTTACCAAGACGTAAAAATGAAATCATCTTCCCTGATACTTTTTTTTAAATTGTACTTTAGATTCTGGGGTACATGTGCAGATCATGCAGGATTGTTGCATAGTGTACACATAAGGCAATGTGGTTTGCTGCCTCATCCCCCTCTTCACCTACATCTGGCATTTCTCCCCATGTTACCCCTCCCCTACCTCCCCACACCCCTGCTGTTCTCCCTTGCCCCCTTCAACAGACCCCAGTGTATGATGCTCCCCTCCCTGAGTCCATGTGTTCTCATTGTTCAATACCTGCCTATGAGTGAGAACATGCGGTGTTTGATTTTCTGTTCTTGTGTCAGTTTGCTGAGAATGATGGTTTCCAGATCTCATCCATGTCCCTACAAAGACACAAACTCATCATTTTTTATGGCTGCTTAGCATTCCATGGTGTATATGTGCCACATTTTCCTTGTCCAGTCTATCATCGATGGTATATGGGTTGGTTCCAGGTCTTTGCTATTGTAAACAGTGCCACTATGAACATACGTGTGCATGTGTCTTTATAATAGAATGATTTATAATCCTTTGGGTATATATCCAGTAATGGGATTGCTGGGTCAAATGGAATTTTTATTTCTAGGTTTTAAGGGAGTGCCATACTGGCTACCACAATGGTTGACACTAGTTTACACTCCCACCAACAGTGTAAAAAGTGTTCCCATCTTTCCACATCCTCTCCAGCATCTGTAATAATCACCATTCTAACTGGTGTGAGGTGGTATCTCAATGTGGTTTTGATTTGCACTTTCTCTAATAATCAGTGATGATGAGCATTTTTTCATATGTTTGTTGGCCCCATATATGTTCTTTTCTAGAAAAATGTCTATTCATATCCTTCTCCCACTTTTGGATGGATTTGTTTGTTTTCTTCTTGTAAATCTGTGCTAGTCCTTTGTAGATTCTGGATATTAACCCTTTGTCAGATGGGTAGATTGCAAAAATTTTTTCCCATTCTGTTGGTTCCCGGTTCATCTGAATTATTGTTTCTTTTGTAGTAATACTCAAACTGAAACGAAATAGATCGTAACAAAACACGCATTGCTCCAAAAGAAACAATAATTAAGAGTGAACCGGGAACCAACAGAATCGGAAAAAATTTTTCGCAATCTACCCATCCCACAAAGGGTTAATATCCAGATCTACAAAGGACTAACACAGATTTACAAGAATAAAAGCAAACAAATCCATCCAAAAGTGGGAGAAGGATATGAATAGAATTTTTCAAAAGAAGACATATATGGGGCTAACAAACATATGAAAAAATGCTCACCACCACTGATTATTAGAGAAATGCAAATCAAAACCACATTGAGATACCACCTCACACCAGTTAGAATGGCGACTTCATTACAGATGCTGGAGAGGATGTGGAAAATAGGCACACTTTTACACTGTTGGTGGGAGTGTAAACTAGTTCTTACCATTGTGGTAGCCAGTATGGCACTTCCTTAAGAACCTAGAAAATAGAAATTCTATCTTTACCTACAAATCCCTTATTACTGGATATACAGCCAAAGGATTATAAATCATTCTATTATAAATACACATGCACACGTAGGTTCATAGTGGACCTGCTTACAATAGCAAAGACCTGGAACCAACCAATATGCCATCGATGATAGACTGGACAAGGCAAATGTGGCACATATACACCATGGAATACTAAGCAGCCATAAAAAATCATGAGTTTGTGTTCTTTGTAGGGACATGGATGAATCTGTAAACCATCATTACTCAGAAAACTGACATAAGAACAGAAAATCAAACACCGCATGTTCTCACTCATAGGCAGGTATTGAACAATGAGAACACATGGACTCAGGGAGGGGAGCATCATACACTCGGGTTTGTTGAAGGGGGCAAGGGAGAACAGCAGGGGTGTGGGGAGGTAGGGGAGGGGTAACATGGGGAGAAATGCCAGATGTAGGGTGACGGGGGATGGAGGCAGCAAACCACATTGCCATGTGTGTACCTACTCAACAATCCTGTAAGATCTGCACATGTACCCCAGAATCTAAAGTACAATTTAAAAAAAAGTATCAGGGAAGATGATTTCATTTTTACGTCTTGGTAAGGTATTTCATATCATTTAGCTAACAAAATAAGTGGAAAGAACAAAACCTATATCAGACTTAAACTTCCTCATTTTTGATTAAGAAAATACATTCGTCATTTTTACATCAAGGGTTTTTTTTTCTGCCCAATAATTTTTAAAAATACGTAAGTGTAATGGTAGGATATATTTGACTGATAACATTTCATAATCTAAGTTGTGCAGATATAATCCCGAGACTAAACCTCCTGAGTAAGATTAGGCCCTTTTATATTCTATTTCAGGGTTCTGGACTGGGAACTAGTGAAAGTTGTAGCAATGCAAGAGAATGAAAAAATACAGGCCTTCAGTGCTCAAAGGATGATCTAGGCACCCCTAGGTGCCCCAAGATCTTTTTAGGGGGTCCATGAGATGAAAATTATTTTTTATAATAATAGTAAGACATTGTTTAGCCTTTTCATTCCCACTCCGTCACAAGTAGACTGTGGAATTTTCCAGAGGCTATATGGCCTGTGATGACATCATCACTCTACCAGCTAATGGATGTGCTTCTGTATTCTCATATTTTAAAAGTTCTTGGGACCAGGTTCAGGGGTTCATGCCTATAATCCCAGACTTTGGGAGGCTGAGGCAGGAGGTTGCTTGAGCCCAGGTGTTTAAGACAGAGACCAAGCTGGGCAACATGATGAGATACTGCCTCCACAAAATATGAAAAATTAGCCAGGCATGGTGGTTTACATAAAAACAAGTCTTTGGGCCAGGCAGGGTGGCTCATGCTGATAATCCCAGCACTTTGGTAGGCCGAGGCGGACAGATCATGAGGTCAGGAGTTTGAGGCTAGTCTGACCAACATAGTAAAACCCCATCTTTACTAAAAATACAAAAAATTAGCCAGGCATGGTGGCGGGTGCCTATAATCCCAGCTACTCGGGAGGCTGAGGCAGGAGAATCTCTTGAACCCGGGAGGCAGAGGTTGCAGTGAGCCTTGATTGTGCCATTGCACTCCAGCCCAGGTGACAGTTTGAGACTCTGTCTCAAAAAGAAAAGAAAAAAAGGTCTTTGAGTTCTTCGATAATTTTTTACTTGGTGAAAAATGTTGCTGAGATAAAAATGTCTGAAAGCTGCTACTCTAGATCATGTTTAACTAGCTTGTGCAGCACTAATGACTTTGCTTAGTCCATAAAATAAAATACTCAAGAGCTACTGGTTAGAATTCTGCCTGCTGAATTATCAAAGTCTAAGTTTCTAGTAACAAAAAATTGAACTTACTTAGCAGGGTCTTAGAGACCCCTGTATTCTAATAAAGCTTTCCTTCAAGTTAAGGATTAACTGCAGGATTATATAATGCCAATCTAACATTTTAGAAAAGTGTTTTTATTTTACTATATTTTTCTAATTATAAAAATAATTTATATTGTTTCTAGGTGAAACATTAAAATGAAGTAAGAAATGGAGGACTAAATGTAAGCCCAGCAATGTAAATAGATTTTAAAACAGTGCTGAAATTTTTTAAAAGTAAGAAGAAAATGATATCTACGGCACAATGTCATTTACCTAAATGAAAAATGTTTTAATGGCAAAAACTGCAATTACTTAAGCGATAAAAAAACAGAAAAGTAGAAGAAAAAAATGATCAGTAACCCACTATTGAGAGATTATCACTATTAACATGTGGGTGTTTACATCATTACAATCTTCGCCTTTCTCCATTTTTTTTCCCTGCTAAATAATACATTTCATTCTGTACTTTTTATACTCTAATGAACATTTATCTTTATAAATTTCCTTGAAAACTATCTCAATCACTTATTTTATAATGAGATACATCATTTGAAACCATTTCAAAATTGGTAATTATTTAAGTTGTTGCTAATGTTTGCTATTTAATTAACAGTAAAGCAAATTTGCATGACTGTTTCCCTAGGATAAATTCTACTAGACGGATTTTTTTAGGGCAAAGGAAAGGAATTCAGTTAAGTTACTTAATATAAATTACAAAATTGATTTCCAGAAAGATTATACCAATTTTACATTCTCACAATCAACATAAGGAGATTCTATCAGACTACACTCTAAACAACTCTGAGGATTCATCTTCTTGTCATTCCAGTTTGATCTCAAAATCATGGAATCACATTGGTTTTCTTAATTTTTAGGTTTGATCAACTTATTTTTAAATTGTTTCTTTGATTAATAACAAGGTCAACTATTTCATCATATTTTATTGAGCATCCAAATTTCTCTGGTCAACTCTCTGTACATGACTCAGATCCATGTTACTCTTAACACGATATGCCAAAACACTGTTTTATAACCAGAGAATCCTGCTATATTAAAAGAAATATAATTGCTTTTCAAGTAGTTATATATCAATTATGAAAATCAATATAGTTATCTTACCCAATTTTTAGATACATCTTTCTCTTAACATTTAAGAAATAAAGTTTTTAAAAATCTTTAAAAACCCAATGAAAAAGCTGATTATTCACCATTTCCCTCTAGATCCTTTCTCTGTTCATCTTAGTCCTGCTCTGTGCTCTGGGAGATGAAACTCTACCAAATGCATCGGCTATTCTCCGTAGCTTTCTGGCATCTGGCTGGGTTTGGCCAATGAGGATTATCGGTAAGGTGGTCATACTGCAGAAAGAGAGAAGTGGAAGTATATGGCCCTCTCACTTCTTTTTCTGCTTTCATTCACTATTGGCATGGTTACTGAACTGTAGCTTCTGTTTAGGGGTCCCCCTTTTGTGGTTCCAACTCTCAACTCGGGCTCAAGTACTCTTGTTTCTTCCTCCAGACCACTCTCCAGAGCTTAACATCTTTCTTTAGCCTATAGGTGCCTCTACAATCCTTGTTGGTTATCTTAATCTGGTTGTATCTCTGTAAATAGTATCTCATTAAAACATTTATTCAGAAGTCTAAGCAAAGGCACTCGGCTTTTGCTGGAACCCTGAAAAATACAACAATTAAACTCACTCTACATTTAAGACTGCCCCCATATTTATTTGATTCAGCAATGAACACTGTATTACTCAACATTAGCCAAGTATTTACTTTGAATCTGGCCCAGTGGGAGGTTCTGGGGGTAAATAATTCACCCTTCCTAACAAAAGCAGATTTTTTCCTTTTGTTAAAATCCCTAACATTTTCCAATTTACACAATATCAAATTTGATGACTTACCAGGCATTTATAACTCTTGTAATCTATTTCTTCCTTATCTATCTGACCTGAATCTCTAACTCCCTTAATGTGTATCCTCTGCCTCACAGAGTTAATGTCCGTCTACTGAATATATCAGATTTCCTCCCCACCTTCCTATCATTGCTCATGAAGTTCTCTTTCCACTTTCTAGGACAGTTTTACAAATTTTTTGTTTTAATAGAGATGGGGGTCTTCACTATGTTGACCAGACTGGTCTTGAACTTCTGTCCTCAAATCCTCCCATCTCGGCCTCTCAAAGAGTTGGGATTACAGAGGTGAGCAACCGTGCCTGGTCCCCTAGTTTTACAAGTTTTTTTTCCCCCTGATATATGACCTAATGTTGGAAATTCTGCTCTCTTTCTGCCTCCCCTTTCTGCCTACTCTTTCAAGTTTTGAACACACATTGATGGTTTTTCTCTTGTATTTTTCATTTTTATCCTTTATTTGGGGTTTCAGTCAAGTTCATTGTCAAATTTCATGCTTACATCCTGAGTGTCTTTGAGGTCAGATAATGGATCTTATATTTTTAATATTTTTTTTTTACCAAATTTGGCATGGTACCGAGCATACATTTGTGTTCAAAATACCTCTTAAGCCAATATAATAAATAATTGAGCTAATATATAAAATAATAAGATATGAATAGAAAATAATAACCTTACAAAAATAAATCAGCATTTAGAAGATAATTTAGGGGGATAAATCTGACTCAGTACAGTACATTAAGTATATTATTTAATTTTCAAGGATACATGAGCTGGTACTTTGTTTAACACACTTAATAGAAGAAAACTTTTCAGCCCCTCAAATGCAAACAGAACCAAACACCTTACCCTGATGTTACCATTCATATGGAAATTAACTAACATCTCTGGAGGCTATGAATAGAGTTGTGATTTGAAAGTCAAGTGAGATCCGTAATGGAAGTAGTTAAAATATCACAAGACATAGAAGCCCCAACTTGTTTCCTTCAGATTCCAGAACACATTTCAGTGTGTGTTCAGAATACGAAGGTTAAAAGAGTCTCTGACATTCACCACTGAATCCTGACTCAGGTCAGTTTCCAGCAGATTACTACAACCATCAGCCTCTGCAGCTGCCTCTTAACAATTTCCTAAACAACTCTTACAGCTGCATAGTAAAATGTTGGAGAGCCATGGAAGCACAGCTGTGCTCCCAGACACAGCTGCACACCAGAAAAATTACTGGGTGGGGCTATACTTAGCAAATGCCACCCATTGTTATAGGCTAAAACTAATGGAAACTAGTAACTCGGTTTGCATGAGCACAGTACCTTTGAGGTTAGTAGCAGAGGGCATAAATCCACAAAGTTGTATTAGGAGCTGTGGTCCAGTCTCAGAATGGAAAATTGAGTTCATTTTCTCTCTTCCACACAATACACACACACACACACACACACACACACTCTCACACACACACACGCACACACTCTATTTTGTTCTGTCTCTTTGTGGAGTTAATCTCACTGGATTATCACTTTAAATGACACTAGTTTGAGTTTGCATTGACTCTGAAGGAAGCTTTACACACTGATCAGCAATACCAAAAAAAAAAAAAAAAGGCAAGAGTAAAGAAAGCTTTCTCATCTTTCCATATATGCAGCCAAGAAAGCACAAACTAAAATTGCACAG
Organism: Ateles fusciceps; assembly: GCA_036589455.1. Classification (NCBI taxonomy): domain Eukaryota; kingdom Metazoa; phylum Chordata; class Mammalia; order Primates; family Atelidae; genus Ateles; species Ateles fusciceps. Next base: position 1,944,960 of record JAZHEH010002836.1, read on the forward strand.
ATAATAACCACTGTCTTTAAGTAACAACTAACTTGAATAGCTACTGAATCAACATTCATTTGGCAAATATTACATGTCTACAATATGCAAGGCAATTAAGCAACAAATTTTAGGCTTTGTCCATTGATTAAAAAAAAGCATTAAAAAGAATGTTGGTAAAAATACTACTCCTTATATTAGTGAATTTAAAAGCATAGTCTGTGTAGCTTTGTGAAAGATGCCTTCCAGATACATTTATATATGTTTTAAACAAATGAGTTAGGTTTTAAGCTAGCAAATGTTTAGTTCATATTTTTATGCTGCTACCAGGGTTTTTAAAAATCATACATGGTATACCTAATGCTTTGGAAAGTTTTTTAAATAAATGCTTACAGATTTAATTTATTCTGAAGCTTGCATTCAAAAGAGCAATTAAATCATAGTATTTTACTTAGGTTTGATTCCTTCATTAGAGAATCCTAAACACATTACAAATTTCAATTATTTTTCTGAAAATCTATTTGAAGTGACAAAATATAATAACTATTTAATATATGGGTAAAATGATACCTATGACACAAATGTTGAAAAGGTGAATGAAGATACTGAGGTGGTAAGTGTCTGAAAATACAGTGCCAAAGAGTATTTGCCTTTTTTCTTTTTTTTTTTTGTTTTTTTTGAGATGGAGTCTTGCTTTGTTGGTCAGGCTGGAGTGCAGTAGTGCAATCTCGGCTCACTGCAACCTTTGTCTCCTGAGTTCACGCAATTCTCCTGCCTCAGTCTCCCAAATAGCTGAGTTTACAGGTGTGTGCCACCACGCCTGGCTAAGCTTTGTATCTTTAGTAGAGATGTGGTTTCACCATCATGGCCAGGCTGGTCTTGAACTCCTGACCTCATGATCCACCTACCCTGGCCTCCCAAAGTGCTGGGATTACAGGTGTGAGCCACTGTACCCAGCCTGCCTTTTTTCTTTATAGTAACTATTCCCTCATTGTTTCTTAGAATGCTGTTTGGTCTTGCTTGCAATTGGCGTTACAGCAATTCCTGGATTTATCTTTCCGTCCTGTGTACTAATGCCCCATTTGGTTTTTATCTGAGGTGCATAAATGTGCTGGGTAGGGAGCTGGCTATATCAAACTACAGAAGAGGTCTGTGTCAGAATTTATCTATCAATTTCTGTGCAATGAGTTGTGCAGGGAGTCTTGCTTTAAAGTCAAATCAATTTAAAAACAGATTGACAGAAACTAGTAAAATATTCAGTTATATATACAGAGAAAATATTCATTTGCAATGCCCACATTTTATATGTCTCAATTGACATTAGAATTTTTTCTCTCTATTCTGTACACACATTTATGTAATGTTGCTCATTATGATTTCATCAGTTATTCCATTAACAAAAATAGTCTCTTTTCCTGCTTTTTCCTGGCACAGGTTTTTTTCCTCCTCCCTTCCCACATATGTACTCTTCCAGTAACTAATCTCTACACCCCTGGCAGTAAGAATATGCAATGTTTAGTGTGAGAGTTAAAAGAAAGATGGAAGCATAAGTGCCAGTCCTTTTTGCTCTAAAGCACAGAATGTAATCATATATCACTCCTTCCTACAAAAGTCTTTCCTCATTAGGTTTATTTTAAACATAACTATCTGTACTAGACATAACCACGTTGCTACACATTAGAATATAGATGAGATCTGAAGGGCAGACTTGTATAACTTTAGCAATAACTTAAATCTGCAGACTGCTGTTTGAATGGGAGCATTATGGGAATGAATGTTTTGATGCAATTGAAATAAAAACCTTGAACTTTTGCCCTCTCTCAAACTGATGATCATACAATAGGAGATTATGATGAAGAACAGAAAGGAAAACAGAGATTTATAACTGAATCTTCATTAGGTTGAAGGGGAAAAACATTTACACCCAATACTCTTTACACTAAAACCTAGAGAACAGTGACTTAATTGAGTAAATAAATCCAGTGGAGAATCTTGAGAATTGTAGCCATGTTTGTCTCCCAATTCAGCATTAAGTGTTTTCCTTTTATGATTACAGAAGGCACTGAGAGTGTTTATAGTGGAAAACTAAGACCTAACTTCAGTAAAATTCCATAATAAACACAAATAGTCACATAACTTTATGACAGAAGAAAGGGGATAGCAAAGACATAAAATAATTAGTAAATTAGGCAAGTGAAGAAAGCTTCAACTGACATCTAACATTTGGCCTAGAAGACAGGGGCTCTAAAATTTTAATTAACCTTTTCATCTACATGAAGATTATGACCACATGCTCTTTACATTTGTTTAGAAATAAAAAGAAAACTTACACATGCATTCATATAATATATACCATAGTACATACATATAAACACATATATACATGGGCATACATACAATATATATCATAGTACATACATATACACATGTATACACACACATACATACATACAATCTGTGTGTTGCTTAACAATAGGGATATGTTCTATAAATGCATTGTTAAGCAATTTGGTCATTGTGCAAGCATCTTAGAGCATACTTTTACAAACAGGTGGCTTACTACACACCTAGGCTGAGGGTTAGCCTATTGCTCTTAGGCTACAAGCTTGTATAGCACGTTACTGTACCCAATACTGTAAGCGATTGTAACACAATGGTATTTGTATATCTAAACACAGAAAAGGTATGGTAAAAATTTAATATTATAATCTCTACTCAACCACTGTCATATACATGGTCTGTCCTTGACCAAAACATTGTTATGCAGCACGTTGACTGTAAATACATACTATAATATATACATGTATGTGTACATACACACATACCCTAGTATTATATATGTGTATATACATATATATGTACTTTGCTAAAAGAAAATATGTAATGGTTATGATTGCTAAGTACTTAGAATGGATTACCAGAAGAGCTGGTGAAAATTCATTTCCACAATTCATTTTTTTGTTTCATATCTGCCTCTACAGATTTAGACCCCAAGAGAGGGATTAAATAGCTAAACTTTAGTGCTTCCAGTTAAGTTTTTAGGGATATAATAATGTCCTAAATCATGAGCTCCTGATGGTCGATCTTATCATGAGTAAAGAGAGGAGGTAAATGCTTTTGTTACACATTGGCTCTAGAGGACAATTTAACTCAAATGGCTTAGCCACTATGGACTTACTTTCCACATTATTATAAGAAACTCAGAATACACTCTAATAATATAATTAATATACTGGGAGACTTACTGTCCAAAATCAACATACGCAAATTTTTCACTGCTCTCAAAAAAATAATAGCTCTGCTAATGGTTAAGGGTAGCTTATAGGTCTAAAAGTTTCCAGCCAATTCTTTGTGTCTTTCACTCTAATTTATCACTAGTTTGCCAACTACTATTAAAACACTTTCACTTCTAAAGTAAAGGCCCAATACCCTAACATTGATCCAAGTGCGGGACTCCCATTGAAGTCGATGAGAGTGTTGTATAGAAATCAATGACAGGATATGGACCTTAAGGCTGGACCCACCTCTCCCCTGGAAACTCTTTTCATTGACACTCAGAAATTTTAGGGGTATTACAAGACATAAGATACAGAAAACAACTGTACAATGAGCTCCAGGATGCTGGCAAGTTTATGGTGGATTGGATGGCAATTGTGTTTTTAAAAGTGGGTGGTGGGGATTGTGAAATTTCCAATTTCACCAGTGATATGCTTGACTAGAATTTAATCTCTCACTATTCAAGTGAACAGGCCCTTTTAATCACTTCTGTTTTGGCAAAGACACCATCTTACAAACTAAATGAGCTCTTTATCCAGCTCTAATGTCTGAATCTGGCAACCATAAAATATTTTACAAAGTGTACTTCCGACTCAAAATATGAATATTGAACATTTTACAGTCTAATTTCTAAAAAAAATTGTGTAAATTGTTCTGCCATGCCAAAATTTCTAGAAACCATTATTTCGATTTAAATTGAGTCTTTCTTCCAGTGAATGCAAAGCATTTGGGGCACATTAAAAGTAATTCTTCCATTTTTGCAAACTTCTTAAACCATAGTTTTCAACGACTTTTTAAAAAATGCAAACATTAAAATATACTTAATTAATCCCTTCTTTACCACCACTGTTATATATATCCCTGCTCCTTTAACACATAAATATGAAGAAAATATAAAGTTAGAATATGTGTTTGGTCTACTTCAAGTTTTAAATGAGTCAGGGATTAGGTTTCTAAAGTATCACTGTGATTAATCTTGTTGCTCATAATATTAACCCATGTTTAAAGTGAACAAGCCTTGGCCTTGGTTTCCTTCCTAGGTCAACTTGGTGGGTTGTTTGGGATCAATGGTTTTCAAGTTTTAGCTCACTTTTGAATAATCTGGAGGGCTTGTTAAAATGCAGGTTGCTAGGCTCTACCCCCCAAAATTTCTGATTCAGTAGGTCTGGACAAGCACTGAAATTTTTCATTTCTCAACAAGTTTCCAGGTGATGCTGATACTGCTAGTCTAGGACCAGCTTGTCTAGAACCACTGATCAACATATCTCAAACTTTAGCAGGTATAGAGTCACTCGGGAAGCTTTTAAAATTGTGTAGCCACCTTCTCATAGCCCTAATTTAAATTAAGCAGGTCTGCGGTAGGGATTGGGATTCTTTTTCAAATAAAAATCACAGGTAATTCTGATGCAGTTGGTTATAGAACACTCTCAAGAATAAAAAAAAAAAATACTCCTGAGTTCCTTCTAGCTTTGAAACACTGTAATTCCTATATTTTATGAGTAAAATGAGAAGGCTAACAGCCTAAAGACAGAAATCAGACACCAGGGGCAAAGACACCTCAGAGGTAATGCAAAAAGCTGCCCTAGACAGATAATTTTTCAGGTTCTGGCAAGAACCAGTGACCAGACCACCTATCCTTTGTAGCATTTTATGTATTTGTAATTATATGATTTTTATTGTCTTGCTTAATTGTAATAATATATATAATGCCTATTTTGTCAATACACATTAAGATAACTAGTTTTATCATTTTTTAAATTCATCTTTATATCTGACAATCAGGTCTGATGAAGGTAACACATTTGAGAATTTTTTTTTTTTTTTTTTTGAGACAGAGTCTCACTCTGTTGCTCAGGCTGGAGTGCAGTGGCATGATCTTGGCAACCTCTGCCTCCCAGGTTCAAGCGAGTCTTCTGCCTCAGCCTCTGGAGTAGCTAGAACTACAGACATGTGCCACCACACTGGCTAATTTTTGTATTTTTGGTAGAGACGGGGTTTCACCATATTGCCCAAGCTGGTCTCGAACTCCTGACTTTATGATCCACCTGCCTCAGCCTCCCAAAGTGCTGGGATTACAAGGCATGAGCCACTGCACCCAGCTGAGTTGGAGCTCCTTTCTTTGGCATAGTAACAGTAGGCTCCTTCCTTTCTACTATATAGAGAAATCCTATAGATGGAGAATTCAGTAAGGTTTATAAAATTACTTTGAAGTAATTTAAGTCTTTACTTGACAAGGTGTAGTATAGCTATTAATTTATTAACAAGATTCTATGTACATGTTAGGATTATAGAGTCCAATGTTTCTAATTTATTATCAATCACTTTAGGAAAAGTTGATTCACATGAGAATGTGCCCTTTGCTTCCCTAGGCTGTGGAGAGAACCACTCAACACCCTTGCCCACCTCAGTTCTCCACAACAGCACCATTTGTAAGAACCATAGTGATATACTTCGGCTCTGTGTTGCCACCAAAATCTCATCTCAAATTGTAATACCAATGAGTTCAAGGAGGGTCGTGGTGAGAAGTGATTGGATCGTGGGGATGGTGTCCCATGCTGTTCTCATGATAGTGAGGGAGTCTCAAGAGACCTGATGGTTTTAAAAGTGGCAGTTTCCTTTGTGTGCACTCTCTCTCCTGCCACCTTGTGAAGAAGGTGCTTGCTTTCCTTCGCCTTCTGCATGATTGTAAGTTTTCTGAGGCCTCCCCAGCCATATAGAACTTGTGAGTCAATTAAGCCTATTTTATTTATGAATTACCCAGTCAGAGGTATTAGCTTTATAGCAGTGTGAAAATGGACTAATTAGTTTTGGACTTTATGGTAAAATAAAGGTTTCCTTTCAAATTTAGAGCACTAGTTCTCTGGTAAGTCACTGAACATAGAGAAAATAACATTTTCTGTGTTTCAGTTCTTCATGTGCAAAGTGAGAAGTTGTTGGATTAAATTACTTAAAAGAGGCCACTTCCCTTCCAAATTTTTTATAGTATATGATTTAGAACTATAAAATTGATCGAAAAGTTTATCATGTCAAAGATTTTATTATAATGCAAATTTAATATTTATTTGTTATAAATGATTTTATTCCTATTTAGTTTCTTAAACTGTTTTCATATTTCTTTTTATCTAAAAATAAAGTATTCCTCTCTCTTGACCATTTATTAGCATTCTTCACATTATGATTACCTAGTAATTAGTTTTCTTGATTTATCAGAAGGGTTGGGTATCAGAAATTAATCTATCTGATTATTTGTATAGTTTTCATATACTACATAATTCCCTGTGAGTGCTATAATTGTAACCCTTTATAAGTGGCAGGCATTAATTACTAAAATTGGGCTAGAATTTCCATATAATTTTCTATCAGAGCCACATGAATACTGAATACATTCATCATGTTTAGAATACCAATGAAGGAAATTAATTTCCAGCTATTAAAATATGCAAGACTCATGAATATAAGAAAGAGATATGCAGATTCCTGAGTCCTATGTCACAAGTAATATGTCCATGTGTGTTCAAGTGCACTAAATCTAGAGTGCTTGTTTTCCATTCATTAAAATTAATTCAGCTGTCTCTTAGTAGAGAGTTCAAAAAACTGGAAGAGGCAAGAACCAAATTACAAAAAGGCTCCCAGCAGGAGGATAGAGAGTACAGAGTAACATTTTTGTCCTTAAGCAACTCTTCTTCTAGAAGTCTCTGTTTTTGCAGTTCTCCCAAGCATCCAGGCTTACATATTTTCAGCTTCCTACTGTATGGAACACATTCTATCTATTCACTGCCATAGTGCTTTTTATACTAGGATTTCTTAATTTGGGGTACCTGAATGACCTTACAGGTATGTAAACCTCCTGAAATTGCATGTAAAATTGCACACTTAACATATGAACTCTCCTTCTAAGGAAAGAGTGTATTGCTTTTATCAGATTCTCAAATAAAGGTATCACCAAAACAGTTTAAGAATCACTGAGCTAAACTAGTTCTCCTTTTTTTCAATTCCACTCCCCACCAAGCAAGCCCAGGTCCAGTGGTCTTTCTGTTGAACATTGTGGTTCCTTACCTACAGTCTCCTGGCTCTAGTTTCTTGTCATCTTAATCTATCACATATGGAGCTGTCAAAGTCATCTTCCTGAAGCTCATAATCAGCCATGACACTCTCCTGGTCACTGACTTTCAGAGCTCCTCTATTGACACTGAATAAAGTCCAAATTCCCTGAGTGCAGACACCATGTCTTATTCATGTTTGTATCCTCAGTATCCACCTAGCTCAAGAGAGTCTTGCTTTTGATCCTTGATATGGTCTGTATCTGTGTCCCTACCCAAATATCATCTTGGATTGTAACCTGAATTGTAATCTCCACATGTTGGGGAGAGGGACCTTGTGGGAGGTGATTACATCATGACAGTGGTCCCCCATGCTGCTCTAGTGATAGTGTGCAAGTTCTCATGAGATCTGATTATTTTATAAGGAATTACATTATAAAATGTAATTAAAGAATTACAATGATTAAATTAAGAAATATAAAATCTAATGTAAAATATAAACCATGAAAAAAATTTAATATCAAAATTTGAGTGTTCAGTGCTTTTAAATGTAAAGTCCATTTATAAGGAGCTCATCCCTGCTTCGCTCTGTACTTCACCTTTCTGCCACGATGTGAAGAAGGATGTGTTTGCTTCCCCTTCCACCATGATTGTAAGTTTCCCTGAGGCCTCCCCAGCCATGTAGAACTGTGAGTCAATTAAACCTCTTTATAAATTACCTAGTCTCGGGTACTTCTTCGTGGCAGCCTGAGAACAGACTAATACAATCCTGATGTCAGAAACCTTTTGTGTCCCAGCTCCAACCTATCCTTCCTGTTATCTGTCTCAATTTCCTTTCATAGCTTCTATGCTCCAACCAATTCAATAATTTGACCTTCTATCAGTTCTCCAGATATGATCTGAGTTTTCTTTCTTTCTTTACATCTTTTCCTCAAAGTTTCTTCTGTGTGCGTGGGGTACCTTCCTGACCTCTCCTCACTCAAACCATTTATTTTCCTTTTTTTTTTTTTTGAGACAGAGTCTCACTCTGTTGCCCAGGCTGGAGTGCAGTGGTGTGATCTCGGCTCACTGCAACCTCTGCCTCCCGGGTTTAAGCAATTCTCCTGACTCAGCCTCCCAAGTAGCTAGGACTACAAATGTGTGACACAAGACCTGGCTAATTTTTTATTTTTAGTAGAGATGAGGTTTCACCATGTTGGCCAGGCTGGTCTCGAACTCCTGACCTCAAGTGATCTGCCCGCCTTGGCCTCCCAATGTTCTGGGATTACAGGCATGAGCTACCATGCCCAGTCCACCCAGACCTTTTCTACCTGATGAAACTTTATCCATCCTTCAAAGCTAAAACAAATGTTTCTTCATAAAGTCTTCTAAGGCTCTCTCCCTGTGAGAAATAATCCCTTTCTTCTCTAAACTCTTTGTACATTTCTGAGGACTTTACATTTAAAAGCACAGAGCACTCAAATTTTAATATTAAAAAATTTTTCATCGTTTATATTTTACATTAGATTGTACATTCCTTGAAGGCAAGGGTTGGGTTTTATTTTTCTCTTCCTTATATTCCTAGCATAGTCTTGCACCATAAATTCAACAAGAATTTGCTGAAGAAATGAATAAAAGAATAAATGAACACAGGATCATTAATTTTTCAGATGATTCAGATTATGACAAGAGGTCAGTGCTCACTTACTGATGAAGAATGTGAGGTTGAGAGAGGCAGAGGGAGAGACACAAAGTCACAGAGCCAGAGAGTGGTCAGGGAATGCTAGAGCTTGGGTATTGGATTTGGTCCAAGTCTCTGTCCACAACACAATGATGCTCTTTAATTGGAAAAGAAAATGCACTTAGATCTTTTTATTTAAAGCCACTATAATCTTGTTTTTTTAAGTCTAAACGTTGACTTTGCCACTTATTATCTATATGGCTAAGTATTTTATTTAATTTTCTTATCTATATTGAGGGTCTAAACTTAGTGTTCTCTAAACTTTCTTCCAGCTGTGAAATTTGAATTGCTTGTATAACATCATTCCTCTTTTTTCTTCAGCAAAGAAGGTAAACTTCCCCAGTTTTCTCCAAGTCATGATGTTCCACCTTACATTCTGTATTCTATATGAAGCCTGTTTATTAATAGATAATAATGACAAATACAATCGATGGTGTCAAATAATTAACATGTAAAAAAATATAAAGATAAAACTTGATAAAGATAAAAACATAGAGACAGTATTTTTTTTTTTTAGTGTACGAGTCTTTAAGACCTTTAAAACTTTAAATAGTTACAGGAAAAGCCTAATTCTACAGATCTGATAATTAACCTATGTGTTTCTATTATGGGAAGTCTCATAGGGTTCTTTACCTTGACAAATATGTACAGCAAACATATTTATCAATATATTCACAACCAAATGGCTCTGAATTCCACCCAACAATGAAAAGGGAAACTGTCTATCTTTCATTCTTAGTAGTCCAAATATGAACAGAAAATTATTCTACCTCCTACCCCCAGAGAAATGATAATTCATGCTCTCAGTATCTCATCCATGTATAGGTTTTCAGATATTAATTCCTGCTAACAAGTCATGTACATAACAACCATAAACTTGGTTCACTCTATTTTCATTTTGTTTCCAACACATTGCATTGTGGTTTCTTCCAACTGACATGTTCCACCCTAGAAGGCATCCTTACTTCACTCAATTTCCACACAAAGTTCTAGGAAACTCTGGTATTACCACTCAGTAAGTTCTGTAATGCCTTATCTTATATAGTACTTTATTTTAGTGAACCTTATGTGAAACATTTAAAGGGTAAAAAGGCCAACACTCTTTCCTTGATAATAGATGTTTATTATGTGCATAGACTTCAAGAAGACATGATCTTTCCTCTTTTAAAGGCAGCCTACACTAGAGGAGACAATATTGTTCTTGTTCCAATAAGAGGGTAGCAGAATTCAATAAGGAAAAGTTAATGGGTAAGATAAGCACTATAAATAACAAATTGGCCCACTTATTTGCCAAGAGACCAGAGGAACCCTTTAAGATCTTTAGATTTAGCAAAGGAAACAAAGTCCCATGTTTTCTAAATCTGTTTCACAAATTTATGACTATCCCCTCAGGATACACTGATTTTCAGAGTTCACTAGATATCAGAGTCTTTAAATCAAATCTAAATTGTTGTGTTTTTCTGTCATATAGGAGCCTGAGCAAAACAATAACAGGTGATCATGAGGGAAATTAATCCTCGATGTCATTTTGAAATACAGACAGCCTATGACTCAAAAAGCTGCCCCATTCAAAGTAGCTGTTTCGTTATTATATTCTTCTACAAGATCAAACAACAATGGAGATAAACGAATAAGTTATTAAGATAAGTGTGAAGATACCTATGAACACACAGGTAATTTGTCTGTTTTTCAACATATGTATAGATTAGATATAGCTATATATACACACACACATACACGTACATATGGATATATTTGGATATGCATGTATTATCCTCTTTAATTATAAATCCCTGTATATATGCATGCATATGTGGATATATATTAGAACATATATATACAAACACACATCACCAGCCAGAAAGGAAACTGAGTTTTAAACTCTGATAAGCCCTACTGGTAAACTCAATTCCTAATCCTGTAACACAGAGTAAGTCATTATCAATCTCTTACCTGTTGTAACATAGCTGCAGTCCATTTTGTTACTCAAATTCAAATTGTACCAAAAACTCAGATGTGAGGGCCCGGTGCCATGGTGCCTTAAAGGTAGTTGTGGCAATTATGTAAAGTAACTTCTGCAGTTTTGGGGTGATATGGCTGGGGTATAAGTAACTTAATAATTCCCATGTGGGTTATGCAAGACCTAGCAAGACCTCACTTCAGGCAGGAAAAATGACCTCCCACCATCCAAGCCCAGTTTTCCAAGGAATGTGTGCAAACCCTTATCTTACTCTCTGAATTTCCCTAGCCTTATATCCTTTGTATTCCATAAGCTTCTCCACAATAACATATAACTTGTATAAAACGTGTTAAATGTTGGTGTGCCCATTTTTTGTCAACCCTCTGTAGGACTAACTCATTACTGGGTTTAATTAGGATCATATTGGAAAAAAAAAATAGAATCAAAATAAAGCAATACGTAACTGAAAGTCGTAGCTTAACTTACACATAACACCCATTGCTACACTCTGGTGTGAGTTTCTGGAATGGAGTCGAAGAACAATAAGATCTATGGCATAGACGTTTTGGAAGGGTTAAATAAAATAATGCATGTGAAATACTGAGCACAATACCCAGTTAGTCTTCAATAGACGTGGTGACAGTGGTGATCATTCTTACTTGTGCATGTCCTCCCTTCTCTATTGGACATAGAGTGCTACTTATGACTGTTTTGAAGATATGGTCAGTCCGGAGATGAAGTCAAGAGGAAACTGAGTACTAACTCTAAAGTCATGTAGGTGAGGTTTATCATTAATGAGGCTTAATGAGGCCAGGCCCCAGCTAAGAGTTAGAAGGGAAGAAGCCAGGTCTAAAGATATTCTTAGAGCTTGGTATGAGAGTATATTTGCATGAGAGATGGTGGTATCTTTCAGGAGAGTGTACATCCTGACTGGCAGAAATGCTTAATCTCAGACAAAAACGTTAGTTGTAGAGAAGGGGGTGCTCCTACAATGGTTTAATCCCTTGGATTTATCTCTTAGCTTGAGTCTCATTATTTAGTGTTTTAATCCCATGAGAGAACCAAAGGGTAGTGAGGAAAAAATAAAGGGGAAAAACACCTTATATGGATCAGGATTGTTCTCTTGGCTGCAAGTAAGAGAAAAACTGAAAAGCAGCGAAGTAAAAACAATAGGGAATTTATTTTTCTCATTATGAGAAGTCTGGAGGTGGACAGCTGTTGGCATTGGCTCTAAAGCTTACTAGCATCAGGCTGGCAAGGCCTTTTCCCTCATGGCTCACAAAATGGTGTCCCAAGTCCAGGCATCACATCCATATTCCAGCAGAAAGAGGAAAAAGTCTAGAGTAAAAGCTATGTTTGTCCCTTTTATGAAGTAAACAGAAGCTTTCCAAGAACCTTCCCCACCTATTTTCTCTATTTCTAATTTTCCAGAACAGTGTCACCTGTCTTTTCTAGCAGTAAGAATGGCTGGAAAGTATAACATCATGAGTATAGAAAGCAGGAGCTGGTCGGGCGCGGTGGCTCACGCTTATAGTCCTAGCACTTTGGGAGGCTGGGAGGCAGGTGGATCACCTGAGGTCAGGAGTCTCAGACCAGCCTGGCCAACATAGTGAAACCCGGTCTCTACTAAAAATACAAAAAAAAATTAGCTGGGCATGGTGGCGTGCCTGTACTGAACTACTTGGGAGGCTGGGCAGGAGAATCACTTGAACCTGGGAAATGGAGGTTGCTGTGAGCCAAGATTGTGCCATTGGACTCCAGCCTGGGCAAGCAAGAGTGAAACTCCATCTCAAAAAAACAAACAAATAAAGCAGGGGCAAGGAAGCAGTGGTGATATTGAAGATGAGTATTAGATTGACTTTTCAGCAGTGACTTGCACAAAGCCATTTCACAAAAACTTAAATAGGGACCCCAAGCCACAACACTGACAGAGGGTAACCCAAAAAGAGAGACATCCAGATATTCCCCTACCTGTACACAACTACTGCTTAGGAATCTTAAGGGCTGCTTTCCACAGTAGTGCCCGTCAAAGAGCTGTGGGGGTGAGGGAAAAGGACATGTCCCCCAGTGGGAAAATTTATTCATTCAACTAATGTGTACTGAGTTCCAAGTATGTGTACGGTTATAGGTGGTGGGGATACAGAGCGAATAAAGAAAATCAAATGGGAGCACCATTTGGACACTCTAAAAATGTAGGGAGAATAACACAAGCCTGGATCTAAAGCAATAGAATATGTTCCATCTTTATTCCTGTGACCCCCAAATCTGTTTCCATCATTTGTGTGAAAGGCTTAAGGAAATTCTGGTTAGATAAGCCTTTGCACAACTGTGGAAGGAAACTGTATTCTTGACTTCCTTTCAACATCCCTACAGCCTCCAAAAGACTCAACCATCAGCTGTTAAATTCAAAAGCTGCAAAAATTCGTATGGGGTTCATTGGCAAGTAGCACTTACATAAAATCTGACAGAAGCCAATTAAACCTTTCTTGGGCTGAATAAACCAACATATTTTTTCTCAGAGATATTTCTGACAGCGAAATTCAAAATCATAATCATCAGTAAACTGGGATACCTTCTCATCCTGAGATGGCGGGATTTCCCTTAAACTCCTGTTTTCAGACTCTGCTGAGAAAATTTCTTGTGGGGGCTCAATTCTGATTGAATTATATTTCTGCCTAAATTGGAATTTATGCACTCGGGTTTAGTTTTATATAGAACTCTAAAATTAGCCGCAGCCGGTGGCAGCTGGCTTGCAAGCCTGGGAACCATGCCTCAGTGTTTTCGGCATTTCAGCAAGCTGGTTAGATTATACAACTGTAGACAGATTCTTGGATAGGTTCAGCCTTGTCAGGGGTTTCATGGTAGGCTGTAGCTTAGGGGCAAGAAGGACAGAGAATATCCCCATCACAGCCTGGTACGTGATCAGGTCATCTTTTGGGTATATATTGAGCACCTACCATGTGACAGATGTTTTGAGGATGCTGAATGCAGCAGACTTGTGGTCTTCTCCCAAGGAACCCACAGTGCTGTCGGAGAGAACATTTATAAATAACTATGAATCAAGATGGTGAATAACAAGTACCAAAAGAAAGACAAACAATATATATATATATATATATATATATATATATATATATATAGGAGCTTGAGGCAGAAAGTAGTTTATCATGGAAAGACAGGGTGCAGTGAAGCCATCTGAACCTCTGAGCGTTGGCTGGATATAGACTTGGGGTGGTACTAGACACTGAGCCAAACCTAGAACTCATTCTCTCATACATCGGGGAGGTAAGGGGAGGGTGTATTACCATTCTCCTGCAAAAAACAAGTTCTTTCTTGGTATCCTGTCTAACAAAATGGTCCCTCACTGAAGCCCCCTCAGCAGATCGCTCTTTTCATACTCTCCCTCTCCATTACATGGTTAAGTTTCTGTCCCAAAGGGTTGTCAAATTAGGGAGACTATGCCCCATGAACTCCCACTAAAGCTTTTGATAACTGGAAAATACCTAGCATGTTACTTCTCTCCAGGCCACCACATTGCTCAGAATGAGGCCTTCCCCACCAGATAA